>OOFC01047625.1:0-51691 GCA_900323345.1 Pseudochromis fuscus
CCAATACCTTCTTTTTGTCACTCTAAAAGTTGTTAATAATACGTTTATGGGTGTAATTTGCTTAATACTGACATCTAAAAACACCACGTTCACTGTGCAACAACTATTCTGCTCCCCTAAAGAAAGAAGGAAAATATGTGACAACAACTGAAGTTATATACATAGTTATATAGACATAGACATAGACATAATAATTATGTCTACGCCTGGTACTTCCTGTCCTGCGGTTCCAGTAAAGGGTCCTAGCAGGTACTAAAATCTTACTGGTCGGACTCATCACTGCGTCATCACTGCGCAGCAGGAACATTTGTGCCTGCAAGCGACTCAATCTGCACCGTTTTAGTCAGAATAGCAAGTTTTTCAGTGTGGGAAAAAGCACTAAATAGATCGGTTTAATGTACAATAACAGCGCTTTAGTGCAATGTTAAAATTTTATTTAAAAACGTCAGCTGAAAAAAAACGTGAGCTCTGAGCACCCAGTCAGTCAAACAGCTGATGGAGGTCATAGTGAGAGCTCATATGTCCGAAAACATCGGAGCAAGTTTTTAAATCAGCTCTAAATTAATAAATTAAAAACATATTTGAAGTTAAACCAACTAATTTCTGGCCACACAGTCCTCTCCGTGATGCTGCTGCAGATGTTTAAGTTTGTTGTGTTGAAATGTCTGTTTCTGCTGCCTCCTTCAGACTCTGGTTTAGCAGATGCTCCGCTCAGCGTTTACCTCTCTCCTCCATGAGCGTAAAGTAATTCAAACACAGACATGATGCAGCTCTGCAGCTTTTCTCTTCGCTCTGGTCACGTGAGGAAAACACACGGCACATGGAAACCACGGCAACAGCTCCTCTGTGTTTATGGCATGTCACGCAAAGTGAAGCTGAGGATATACGAGATAATTTGGGCTTATGGATCCGGTTGGACAGGTGCTAAAAGAAAAATCCGATATCCGATCCAGTCATTTTGGCCTGGATCAGACCTGATACTGATCCAGTGGATCAGATCGGACCATCCCTACTTCCTATGAAGCAATACATTTGAAATACAATCTATATTATTCAGTTTCAGAAAAAATCCATAACGATGTACCTTTGAAATTTTTTATTGTTGTTTTTTTATTGCCATCCCACTTTCCTTTTCCTTGTTTCTCAGAGCTATACTCATGTCGTGGTTAAAATCAGATTCATATTCCTTGTTTTAACCAGATGAAAGTCCCATTGTCATGACAGCTGTAATCATGTGCACGTTTCAGAGATTTGATCATTTGATTTAATCAAAGAATCAATTCATAACCAAAATGGGAAAAGTGACCGTTTGTATCTACAGTTTGGGTTTTTGGTATTTTACTTTAATGTGACAATTAATAAATGTAACTTGCTACTCATTACCCATCACTTAGGTGCATTTAACCCTGCTGCAGAATGTATGCATATGATAGTGGTTTTCAGGGCCTACCGTTGTTGGCCAGGAAGTTGCTGCTTTCGCTGTAGTTGCGGTCCAGGATAAGACGATGCATGAAATTGTACATCTCAGCGATGGCTGGACGGTTCATGACGAAGTTCAACAACCACTGTCCGACAGTGCTCGGTGGTGTCAGGGCTGTTGTGTCCCCAGCTGAAGGTGTAGAGTCAGTTTCTACAAAAGAAGACAGCTTCTCAGTGAGATATGCTTTATTCTTTAGGTTTCTAATATTTATTGGACCATCGTTAATATTCACTGTAAAACATGGCACCTCCATTCAGTTATGTCCACTTACTTTTTTACTTCAATTAAAAAAGCCATAGCAACTTAGGGAATGTGAACTTGATTGTGCGAGGTTTCAAATGTGAAACTTACAACAATGAATTATGTTGAATTTTGGCAGGTCTGCATAAGTTCATTGATCTTGGTTCTTTAAGTTATCAATAAAATAAAAGGAACAAAAAGGTGGGAATGATAACATGCTTGAAATTATCATTGAAATAACTTGCACAGCAGAGTTGAAACAAATTAGAAATTATCCAAATTGAAGATGGCAAGTAATATAAATGTGTTTCATTTATTTGAACCTAAAATCAACTTGAAATTGACATCTAAGCTACAAAGAAATACAAGTTCATGTGAATTAGGGAGAGACATTACTTTTATTATCAATTTACAATAATTCTTTGATTTAACTTGAAATATTGAGTTAAAATAACAAGATTTCAAAAGTTAATCATCAGTCAGAACTTGGCTTGAATGTTACGGCAACTATAAAATTGTAGTTAACTCACCTACGTAAGTTGAAACACAGCAAGTCTTTCTATTGACTTAACTTGCATTTGTAAGTTACAGTGGCCATCTTTTCACATTTTATTAGGAGTGCATGACTGGATAAATCTTTTTTGTCACATTTGTGGAAACAGTCATGCTGTTTGCAGGCCATTGTAGTAGCAGATTGAAAGGTTTTTCATGTAAAGATAGAGATATCCAGACAGAATCTGTCTGTATGGTCAATTAAACTTGGACTGAAGGAACAAAAGTGGTATTAAATAGAGACTGTGATCTGATTTTATAAGTTTAAATTGTAATGTCCAGTTGAGAATAAGCAGCTGTACCTATGGGGGTGACATCCGATCCAAGCCAGGGGATCAAAAAGGATGGAAGACCTGTAACAGTCGTCCACAGCTCACTCACGTTCAAGGAAACCACACTGCTCCATATCCCTGAGAAAGTTGGCATAAAAGTAAAAAATAAATGAATAAATAAAACGTTGCCAAACTGGGCAGGGACTGGGAACACTGACTGGAGACAAAGCAGTTCTCACCCATCAGATAAGGGATGCGGAGTTCTGGGAGTTTCTTGACAAGACGTCCGAGGATGAAGTGACTTCCAAAGTTCTCAGTTTGGACAAACGCCCCATATTTTTGGAGACCGACTTCAAAGGGGGTAAACTCACACCACTCTGTCAACAGAAGTCATCAAAGTTAGGAGGATTTCTCCTTAGAGTATCAATAACATAAGGCCTGACCTCATTATGTAAAGAGCTCTGATATGACAAATAATAAAAATATAAATACATTTAAATTGAAGAAGTGGTAAGACTGACTGAACTGATGCATCCTTCTGTGATTAATTGTAACTGATAAAGCCACAAATTGATTCATTGAACCCAATCTATGCTACAATAGTGTATCAAGTCACAGTAGCTCCCTCTGTAAAATATCCTTATTAAATGATAATAGTACAACAGTGTTGCAGCTCTTTTGACATCAGGGTTCTGTGACGTTGATTTGGTACTCAAAAAAATCACCAGTTTGGTTTTGTTTGCATTTAGCACATTTTCTAATCCATAAATGCTGGGATGTGTTAAAAGCTAGGCTAGTTAGCTGTACTTCAACTATTTCATTGTACTGCACAGAATATGGAAACTAGCAACAATGTAGAAGTAGCTTTACAGTAATGAAGACATAAAATAAGATATTTACCTTCAGTTTTACAGTCCTTTATCCCCTCTTTTATATTGACAGCAGTGTATATGGGGAGAGGGTTTTGACCTTCATTCACTGCCACCTTCTGCTCAGACAGGGTGCTGGTGACTTTCTGTAATCCCAACAACATAATTATGGTATTATATTCAGGAATATTGTTCATTGCCCTGTAATTTTAGCCTCTCTAAGTAATGATACACTTATTATAATAACATTTCATACCAGTTGTAACTGCCACATTTTATCGTATGCCTGGTATATATGTTTATATTGCTTGTAGTTTATTTTATGTTGTGCATTTTTACATGCCTCCTTAAGATGGCGCTGTAGCGAAGTGCAAGTGAAGTGAAGTGGAAGAAGAAGAGGAGGTCATGCACAGGCAGTGCTGCAGAATTGGTGTTAATTGGCCAAAAGTTTATCAAGGAAAAGGAGCTAAAAGTAGCTACAAGGAACAAAAGACAAAGACTAATTCCTTTCAGAGCACATAGCCAACGAGGTATGTCTATGTCTGTATTTTATTTTTGAATACATTTGCAAGTGTTTAATGTCAAAAGTTGTCTTTATTGTTCTTAAGAGTTAATTGTTTTTAGTCGATGTGTTTTTCTTTAGTTGTCACGCTGTCGTATGTTAATAAAGACATCAGTTAAAAGAAAACCACTTGTATCTGGACGTGTTCCATGGGAATTAAACCAGTGTTGAGGTGCTTACCTTCCCGAAGGCAAGTTGTTCAAAGACCAGACCGACCATATCAACAGGTGTCTTTATATAACCCTGTTCCTCTTTCTGTGCCATTTCTTCCTTGTAATACTGCAGTCTCTCAGGAGATAAGAGTCCCAGCATGCTTTTGGTAAGCTGTTCCTTCGTTGCTGAGATGAACTTGTTCATGTCCTGCTGTGACCAGTCAGCCTCCTGGTACAGAGCAGTCATAGCCCTGTTCACAATCAGAAACAATACTGTCATTTTTAAATCTTTCAATTGTTTCTAACACTGTAAAACAGAGAGAAATGCTAAAAGACAAATGAAGGTCATGAGAATAGATCCATCTTCATATTTTTCCTACCATGTGCCTCCAGAAACACCAGTGATGTAACTGACAGCATCAAGGACCTCGAGATCCATCAGGCCCTTAAGACTACCAAGCAGGCCTGTCATCGCTCTGGACCCTCCACCTGAAGCCACCACTGCTATAGTTGGTGCCTGGACACACAAAACAACAGGGGTTTCACATACATTTTTCAACCATCACTATTTTGGTTCATATATTCAGAAAGAACAAGAACATTTCAATCAGAAGTGTGTAGTAATAAGTTACATTTACTCTGTTACATTTACTTGAGTAACTTTTTGAAAAAAATTTACTTAAAGAAACGCTACTCTTACTCCGCTACATTGGGCTACAGTCGAGTCGTTACATTTTATTTAGATGTACAGTGGTACCTGGACTTACAAGTTTTCCCACCACTAGTTGGCGCTGTGAACACCACAACATCCGCACAGCCTCCCGCGTCTCACTCGTTCACTTTACCTGTGCAACAAGCCTGTACTTTGAAGAAGGTGGCTTGTGAGTAATCCTTGAGGGATGTATGAGGAAGTGGGGATTTTGTTTTGTGATTTTATAGCCGAATCATTTGCGTTAAGAGCTTAATCACGGAACAAATCATGAAGAATTATGGTAATGATTTATGCTCGTCCCTCTGCATCACTGGCAATACCACTGTACCAGAATTTGAACATTATTTCATATTTGTCTGTCTGATTACACAATTTAAAAAAAGAAAAAAAAACAATCAGTGATTATGTTCAGTTACTCAGTGCTTGAGAAGTCTTTTCACTTGTACTTGAGTGAATTTTTGAATGACAACTTTTTACTTCTACTTGAGTAATATTATTTTAAAGTAACACTACTCTTACTTGAGTACAATTTTTGGCTACTCTACCCACCTCTGATTACAATAGATTGTGTGTTAACAGTTAGTGGAGCATGAATCATGTTAACAAGGCATTAGATTTGTGAAGTCTCATAGTCATAACAGAACTAAACATACTCTGAAGAGAGGAAGAAAAAATAAATCTACAATAGAAATAATAATATTGAAAGAGTATGATTTGTCGTGTGTGTGTTTCCAGTTTGGTTTATGAAAGAAATTATTATTTTGAAGATGGATGGTAGCTGAAGAAAAACAGGATTTGACAACTGTTTTTCAAAGGTTGGATCAGAGTCAGGTTTCTGGCTGCGGCAGCGATGGTGGAGGATAGTGGACCATGAGAACTTCAGATTCTGCATATTTAGCTGTAAAAGGTTTTGCATCATCCATCATTTTACATTGCTCAGAGAGTGAAAGACAGCAGCTATGCTTGTTTGGTCAGCAGTTCTCTGTGGAAGGTAGAGCTATGTGTCATCTGCATAGCAATGAAATGACAGATTGTAGTGTTGAATGATTTCAACAAGTTGGAGCATATAAAATCAAAAAATAAGAACAGACTATAAAATCTAAAATTGAACCTTGCGGTACACCACTGGTACTGTGAGAGGTGGAGGAAGAATGACACCCTATGGTGACCACAAATGTTCTGTTTGAAAGATAGGAATGAAACCAACTAAGTGTAGTTCCACTGACGCCCACCCAGGTCTCGAGCCATTTAATTAAAATTTATATCCATTTATTCATAATTTCAAAGAGTCACATTGTACCTTCTGTGGTTCGAGTGGAGAGTTGTCTTCTAACAATTTCTGCAAAGCCTGTGCCACTATGACCTTCCTCTTCTTCAGGTACTCCTTCTCTTGTGCTGGGATGTCAAGGGTGATGCGAACTGCGAGATTTTCATAGTTCCTGTAGATTTTCAAGGAACCATGGTGAAAATTCACATGGGCCATACAGCTGCTCGTAATTCCTCAAAGCCAACTATATAAAAAGCACCTTACCCTTCCTGTGTCTCCAGGTTTAAATCCACCGAGTCCTGTAATAGAAAAAAAAAAAGTTTAAAGGATACATCCCTGCAATTGCTGTTGCTTCTCTGCAAGTCATCACTTCAATATGAAATAATTTTCTTCATTTCCCACCACAGTGAACCAATAGATATTAAGGGTCTGTCTAGTTAAAGGTGTCCTGTCAGCAGGACACCTCTTTTAAAATGGTCCAACATTTGTCAGGAGTCTCCAGGACAGTCCCCTTCTAGACTAGCGTTTGATCCTGGGTTGATCCTGGTTTCCCCGTGCTGACCGGCACCCACTGATTACTGGACCTACAGACAAAGAGGACGTAGCAACCACATCTAAAACCAAGGCCAATGTAGAAGTGCAAGGCATCAAGTGCCCCTAGATGATGGGGGTAAAAACCCACACATTTTGTTACACAGGCTGCCAGCCTCATCGCAACAAATGGATGAGTGGTTTAATTTAATTTTTGATTCCTCCATTACACTGGTTGCCTGGTAACAGCGATGCCATCCTTACGTAGAAAGTAGCAGGTGGGGCTGTCACTGAAGCACAACAGAGGGGAGATTTAAAGCTACAGGCACTGGAAAACAGCCTGTTCTTCATAGAGCTGATACAGAGTGTTTTTGAAGGAGACTGAAATACAGGATCAAAGAAACACGTCCTCGGGGCCTATAAGACTTACTTAAATGTCTTGAAAACCAGTATAACATATCTCCTTTAATGTGGTGCTATTATTCAGCATTGTTGCCAGTTTCCTGGATCAGTGGATGCTTGTTGTGTAAAGAAGAGATGGGTGTAAAATTGTTAACAGGACAACAAACAAGATCAATTTTCACTTAGGTTTTAGTCTACAAACCAGATTTTTATTTGTGTGGCATCCTCTCAGTGTAAAGCCTGTGGTTTGAATAGGAACAGGAAGTCAGGGTCAACAGGGTAAGAAACTGAGGTGCATGTGCACTTGACTGCAGCCAAACCTGGAAAGCTCGAGGACAGCTTCATAGTCATTTCAGTCAATTTATCAGGTGCCATCTTTGGGTTTGGTACCCATGTCTTTTGTGACAGATTTAAAGTTTTGAACAGTTATGGAGAAGTCAAAACTCAGACAGTCCAAACAGAAAGACGACTATTGTCGAGCTGTATACCAACATTAGACTGCACAGAAACTGCTCTTACCTCATCAATAACAAGTGATACTTTGTCTCTGAATTGGGCTGGAAGTGGTGGGAGCTTGATGGAAGTTTCCATTGGAGCAGCAGAGTCAGGTGTATCACTGGAAGGCTGATGGACACAAGAAATATATAACAGGCCCTGTTGTTATACAGTTTGGTTAAAATAAGTGTTTAAAGAAAAGCTACAATGAATTACTTTGGAGAACATTAACAATGACCTTAACCTTCATTTTACTGAGTGGGGTACAATTGGACAGCTCTTGCTTTCTCTTGTGCACCTCACATAAGTTTGTTTTTTTACTACTTTGACTGTTTGACTCTGTCATGCTATACTGTGAGGAGCCAGGGTCTGATTGGAGCCCAGCAAAAGTTCATATTTGTGTTGTTAACTTCATAATATGTTGTTATTTCAAAGTGAGTGATGGGAAACACAGGTAGACTTGCATAGTGCACGGCTGCTGCAGCCCTGCTGCAGTCAGACTCAAACATGGAGGACTCAGATGTATCCAGAAAGACTGAGGACCACAATTCTGAAACCTCAGATTTCAGATTTACGATTTTGAATCCAAAACAAAGGATATTTCTGTGTAATAATCAGAAGCGATTATAAAAAGAACTTGGGGTTCGAATGGACTCCCCCTGGTAGGATTTGTAAGTAAAATGTGTTGGTTAAGATGAGGTTTAAATTTCCACAAGGTAAACTTTCACTTTTTTTAATTTTATTTAAACTTGACCTGAGATGAAAAATTACTTTTAAATCCTTTTAGCTGGTCGTATTGTTTACATGCCTATCCCTAACCCTACTTTTATATATTTCTATATATTGTAAGTATATTTACTTCCCTGTTTAAAAAAAATAATAATTTGAACCAAAAGTGTCATTACATCCACCTGTCAATCAATCTGCTGTTAGCAGCACAGTGGATCCTGTTCATTTATTTTTGCCATTGCTACAGTAGCTGTGTTCTGTTTTGCAGTAAAAGATGGAGAAAGTACCACATGTAATGGCTTTTATTTAGAAATAGATGCATTGTGAAGTACTAACATTAACGTTAGCCATAGCTGCCTATAGCTTTTTTTTGTTCAATGGTCCAATGAAATTGCTCCAGACATATTGTCCCGCCTACATATGTGACATAGAAATGTTAGACACTGTGGAAATGTCTTTTCAGTGTGACTGTAACTGATCTCTCCTTTTTCCCCTCCATCAGTTTTACTTCCTCTGTAGACAGACTTCTATTCTAAAACATAGAAAACCAAAAGTACAACAACCTTGTACATTGTTAAAATAAACAGTCAAAACTCACTGTCACTCCGAGTTCTGTCTCCAAGTCTCTGTTGATGGAGAAAGACAGTTTCTGTTGTCCCCCTGGTTTTAATTTTTGGGTTTCTGGAAAGGCGCCCCTTAGTTTTAGCACCTTGTTCTCAACAGCTGGTGGAGAAATGAAATTGTGAAATAGCATCAGGTGAAATTAATTGTTTAAAAAGGTCTATTATCACGATTTGCTTCGTTTTTTTAATTATATGTTTTACCAAACAGAAAATAGATGCTATTATAAAGACAGAACAGACAACATACTGTCAGCGCTGAGAGGCTTGTCAATGTTGACGTCCAAAGCAGAGAGTGGACCAGCCTGATGGGACACAGACAGGGAGAGAAAGTGTGAATTATGGTAAACACCAACAGACCAACAGAGGAAGGAGAGGAAAGGAAACTGACTGGTGAAAATAGACGCTGGTAAAATAAAAAATAGAAGTAACAAAATAAAACAGGAAGTGTCAGTTGGTGTGTTTGCAATTGTGCATGTGTGTGCTTTACCATAAGGATGCCATTAGAGGTATACTCTTGAGGCCTCTCCTCACTGCAAAAAAAAAAAAGAGAATGAAACATGCAGCAGTTGTGTCAGTGAGCACGGACACTAGAGGATTTTATTTTTATCAATGTTTCCAATAATAGATCAATTAAAAGAGGATCATTCAAACTCATACCTCGGAAGTAGCTCAAACTCCACCACGAGTTTATCCTTATAATGAAGTGAACAAGAGAATGAAAATACAGTAAGTTTCCCTCAGTGCAACACATTAATATTTTCAAAATTAGAGGAGAAAAAATGTATAAAATTACCGTAGAGTGTTTTACAAAAATGTGACATCGCCTATTCGTTTGTGGACTGACATTTTGAAGCCAAGAGTTTTGCATTTGAACATCACCATGGTGATTGTTTGGAGCCAGAAGTGGCCATATTTGGACATGAAGGGAGGAGTGAGGAGGTGGGTTTGACCATTGAACCTGAGGACAACCTTAACCCTGTGTGTGAGACTCGAGTTCAGGTCTGGTTTCATTGGAGACCAGACCTGTCAATCAAACTATTCACTGCTCTAAATATTCTCTTTTGAAGCCTAATATCTTCCTGATGATAAATGATTTTCAGATGGACCACCAGACCACTGATGAGAAGAGTTGGCTTTAGCTAATGACATCAGAATGACCAGTGAAAAAAAAATGTCCATTGGAGTCAGCATCTAGTGGCCAAAAGTGGTATTGCCCTTTTTTTGGCACATCTGTATTGGCTTCATTGTTCCTTGTTCTTTACACAGTCTATGAATTTACAGATATTTTTTATAGAGTGGGAAAATAAGTTACATCCACATTCATGTATCCTGTTTCCAGGACTGAGAGAGCACCATAGCGAAGCAGCTTTAGTGGGACCAGCCTGGTGCTGTGCTCTGGGACAAATTAAAGTGATTATGTTGTTGATAAATGTTACTGTTTGTGTTGTTTGTAATGGGCCAGCAGTAGAGATAGACCGATATGGTTTTCCCAAGGCTGATACCGATACCGATTATTAGAAGGGCAATTACAGATATTTGAGGCTGATATTCAAGTTAGGTAAAAGTGACAATGTTTCCATCAAAACGTGATATTATCAGCAACCTTGTTTCCACTGAGTAACAGACACTGCAATGGAGGTGATGGTTTTGGTGATTACCACAGTTCTGACCTCTGAGATATCGATCTGTACAAGTTTCTATATGGTGTATCTCAAGAACCATAACAGATGCAGACATGTACTTGGTACCAAAATATCTGCAAGATCCAACTTTATATTCAACTTCAATACATTTATCGGGCTTAAAATCAATGCATTTCAAGTTATTAAGGAAAAAGGACATCTTGAATTTTGGGGCCGCCACCTTGGAATTTTGCGTGGCCAGCGTTATTTTTTAAAAGAGTGGGGTTTTAAGAGTATATGTACCAAATTTCAAGCTTGTATCACAAAGTGAACAATTCTGGATATATATGCAATTATCAGCTCCACTATGTTCAAAATCGCTGAATTTTCAGATTTACCATTTAAATTCTGAGAAGAAACGTGTGGTGAGGCAGCAGCCAGCTGAGCCTCACCGTGGATTGCACAATGATTCAGCTAACTGGGCTGGTATGCTATGTAGCGAGACCGTATTGCTCTCTGTCTGCATGTCGCTGTTAAAATGTAAACACACTTTTGCTACATGAACTAAATTTCCATAGTTTAGCTGATGTATATAATGTACAGTGTTTTTTTTTGTCAGCAACTCTGTGTGTGTGATGTGTTTCTTCTGCTGAACAATCATAAAACGGCTGCGAAGAGGCAGTAGGTGAGGCAAGCAGTTCTCCTGCCTCACTGTAGGGGGCAGTAGTGATCCCGACTCTGCAGAATAAGTAACAGCAAACTACAACCTACAGTTAGCAGGTCAAGTGCAGGCATCCATTTATGTTAGAAGGTAAGACCATAATGTTTTGGTTTTTTTATTTAAATGTGCTTTTTGTGTGCTGCAGGTTGTATGTGTCGAGAAGCTGATATGTGATTTTAAACATAACCAGTTATCTGCTGCCAATCAAATGGTGAAAAAGCTGCTCTGTAGGATTCATATGTTTGTAAATCTGATTGTGATGAAGTCAGTGCCTCACCATCCATGAACCTCACCACACGTCACTGGTGATCAGTCAGTCTGTCAAGTTTATACAGTTTATACCTGATCATTCCCCATATACAGGATATGTAAATGGAGATATTAGGGCAGAAATACTCAGATAAAAGAAAATACAGTGTAGCTCTTTTACCTCAGAGTTGATGTCCAGGACACGGTTCTCCTTCTTCCCCACAGTGAGTTGGCTGATGTCAAACATGACAGTGGCAATCGGCCCAGAGCTGAAGTAGCCGTCCTTACTCAGCCTGAACTCCAAGACATTCTGGGAAAGTAAAAGAGGGACTCACTGTTTGTTGAGCTCAAGTTTTACCAACTGTCTTTCTCGAGATACTGACATTGAGTATGGAAAATATTGCAAAAATCACTATTTTTTCTTTTCTTTTCTTTTCTAAAACCTCTAAACTTATGCAACGGATACCAGTTAAAATAAGTTTGTGTGTCTGTCGAGGACAAATGGGTCAGAACTAGCTTTTACTGACCACACCCACCTGTCACTCAAAACAGCCAAACTCTTATTTATGTATCACTTTAAACTTTAAAACAATTTGAATGTATTTTCAAAGTATTTCTATGTACAAATTTTTACAGTTAGAGGTTATTAAATATTTTACATTAGACATGTGAATTTACAGTATATTTTTTGAATTTTATTGAAAAATTTGCTAAAAATAGATTTAAAAAAATAGTTCATTAATGTTTTTCGTAGTGTGGGAAAATAAGTTACATCCACACAGTTACATATTGAGCAAGCACTATAAAGCAGGTGTTTTTTGTTCTGGATCAAAACAACCCATTATAGATCATAATTCTGGTTTATGTTAGTGATTAATGTTGTTGCAGAAAATGCTCTCGCTGAATAAATCTTCACTGTATTTGTAGTTCCTGCTGTGAGTGCTAGCTAATAATTACCAATACAAGGAAATATCTTTTTGTTATTTATGATAGAAGAGCAATGATGCAATGCTAGGCTACTGTAGTTTGTATTTGCGTTAAACCCGTGTAACAACTGTAACTCCTGTATTTGGGAGAATTAACATTGTTGTTGTTTTTTGTAACACTAATAAAATTTGGACTCACTTTTACTTGCTTGACGACCCTGAAGGTAAAAGTCTCATTCCACTCTGGGTTGTTGTTGTGAGTCACGGTCTTTGTGCGATAGGTTATTGTTGTTGCCGTAGGAAGTAAGATGACGACACATAAGTTTGGATGAACAACTGAAACAGAGGGAGAGGAAAACTTTGTTAGTTTAATTTCAGCTGGGACACATTTATTACATCATAACTTGTGCTCTTGTCTTTACAAAGTAAACCTTTTTTTTAATCAGTCACACCATTTTCTTTTCTTTTTTTGTGCATATTTTGCCTTTATTAGAGAGATGACAGGGATACACAGGGTTACACAACACAGGTTACTGGCTTGAACCAATGTGGATGTTGTGGTTCTGTAGCATGTGCTGTAACCATTCAGATGATGTCTACAAAGTGTTCACCTGATACACCCCACCCACAGACGGCTGCCACTGGAACCAGATAATCAGTGTTACTCACTTCACCTGAGGTTTTAAGGTTGTACCAAGAATAATGTTGAGTTGTGTTCAAACTGATTTTAATTTTAGGTGAAGAAAAGGTGATTCACAATTAAACAGACTTCAACACATGTTCGATGGTACATCTCAAACTAGATCCTTTTTTTAACAGAGTTTTATTGTTTTTTATATTTCCATAAACAGACAAAAAATGTGAAATTATTCATCGCGTCATCGTAACAAAATGCACATTTGGAACAGAAAAGAAGATAAAAAACATTTTGAAAAATAGTGGATTACATGGAGATACATAAATAAATACATAAAGATTGTAGGACTAGCAAAGATTATTTGACTCCTCATCATTATTATTATTATTATTATTTTGATTTTTTTTTTTTCAATTTAAATATATATACCGTATTTTCCGGACTATAAGCCGCTACTTTTTTCCGACGCTTTCAACTTAAACCCCGGTGTTTCTCATGTATCGGCAGCATGAAGCTCGTTAGCTTTTTACAAGCTAGCAAGCTCCGTGCTGCCGATACATTTAGCCTCGTCACATCAGACCCAGTCAGAGTGGACCACATGAAACTGTTTGAATAAATTCAATACTGGCTTATAGACAGGTGCGCTTAGTAGTTCGGAAAATATGGTAATCACTGTGTAAGATTTTATAGAGCACATGTTTTGTATTTTACAGACGTTTCAGTTATTTTTCTATTGACCATTCCACTAAAACAATGTTTCAACACTGTTTTTGACATTTGTCATCATGTGAAAGCTCAGTGTACAATACATTTCTACATATTAGCTTTAATATGGACAGGGGGGCAAAAGAACTATGATATTTAAAGCAGGTAACATCGATTCAATACAAATGAGTGCATGTGAAAAAGCTGAATCCTCACTCACTGTACACAAGCCTTCGCATTATGGCTCATTTTTATGGCCTTTTGGCAGTGCTGTCAGCTCAGCCTACTTCTGTCCTGTCTATATTTAGGGTTGAATAATGCCCTGTTGGAAAGCTGTCCTACATTAAGCGTGCTCCTCCATCTCTGAATACCTGCAGGTGAACTCATCTCAGTCACCAGACACCTTCTCTCCTCGTGCCTCAGCCTGTCTCCATGTGCCGCTCGATCCAGCAGTTCAATCACATTTTACTGACATGAGAGACAAGCAGAATAATGATAACAATTATCCTTGTTTAATTACTTACGTATTTCATTTTTTGTTGTCATTGTGCGCGGGTGTCAGTCTGCTATCTCATCTCTTTTCTCTCGTCTTTCTCCTCCTCAGGATCTTTGTCCTTGGTCACCACAGCAGCAGGTGACGCTGCTGCCAGCTTTACTTCTCTTTGTGGATGACTGAAGTCATGGATCATGCCTCAAAAAACATTTTACTTTTTCACAGAGACATGAGAAAGATTTTTAAATATATTTCGTATAAAACATATGTCAATATTTAGCTTCTGAACAAAGGACATGCACAAATTTCCAGCATGGAAATTAGAGAGCAGCAAAACACATAGATAAATCCACCACACCATTTGTTAATGGAGCAAATTCATTTCCTGTATATGGACTTATAAGTGACTCAGAAATCTATAATGACCTTTTTCAGTTATTGAATTAAGCAAAATGTTCTTAACATTACCCACAGTCTGGTTTGAGCTTCTCCAGTGTAGGAGTGTGGTTGTCTGAATGGTTATTTTATTGTTAACTTGAAAGCTGGCACTGTGATGAGACCTCAGCTTAGTTCCTACAGATTAATGTTATGTTTCAATAATGTTTCACTTATAAGAAGCTGTTTTATTACCGGTTACTGTGAATAACTGCAGTTTTGAAGGCTAGATAACAGTGATGTGACATATATTAGTAAACATGAAATGGTAAATGTCAAAGTCTGCCCCAGCTGCTTTATCATGATGAGTCATCACAACAAGCTGGTCACGTTCTGCAAGACTGAAAGTTCACGCTGAGTTTTTTAAAAATTCTCAATAAAGTTATGTGACTTTGTATGTTTACAGTCACCTTTCTTTTTTTTTTTGTCTTTTTCTAGCAGCCAGCTGTCAACATCTGCATACTGGGCTTTGGATTATGTTCCTTATAATCATACAAAGTATAGAAATGGACGAAGCAAGTGGGGCTCAGTGAGGACAACAGAGAAGTGAAAGAAACTACAATACTCCTGACAGCCACTAGATGCTGGCTCCAAAAAACTCTGGCTCCCATTGACTTCAATTCAAAAGTCATAATTTTCAATCATAAAATACTCAGTTGATACATTTTCCACAAACCATTCTGATGTCATTATCTAAAGTTCATTTTTCCTATCAGTGATCTGGTGGTCCACCTGAGAAAAAAAAAGTACATATTAGGCTTCAAAAAGAGGAATATTGAGAGGTGTGGTTAGTTTGATCGACAGGTGTGATCTCCAGTGAGATGCTGAAGTTGAGTCTCATACACATTGGGCAGCGACCTCAGGTTCAAGGATCAGACCCGCCTTCTCTCTCATCCTTTCATTTCCAAATATGGTCACATCTGGCTCAAAACAACCAACATGGCAATGTGCAAATGCCAAACTTCAGGCTTCAAAACCCAGTGGGTGACATCACACTTGCTTCATCCATTTCTGTATCCAGTCTGTGCTTCTACCTCGTGTGGACTTGTAACGAACTCACTCAGTATTTGGCGACTCTGGTGAATCAGTTTCAGAGCCACTGTACTGGCCTGCCTGCATCAGCCGTTTAAATATAAGCTCCCTAGTGTGAATAAATGCTGGACTCATTGCCCGCGATTCCTTTTGGGCCTCCAGCCCCGGACAACACATCCATCACCATTGTCCTTTTCTAAACAAAGTTTAAATGGAGACAGATTTATCCTCTGCATCGATTCACCAGAGGGCTGCACTTTGTTTTCTTGTTTACTTTGATGCTCTGACATCGTTTTGGATGAGAGGAGCACCTGCTGACCGTAAAACAAGAAGGTGGCGACTGAGAAAGTGGTGTTGGGAAAACGTGACCCATTACATAAGAGCCCCCGCAGCTAAAATAGACAGCCAGGGTATTAACATGGGGATCACTGTGGTCTGAATCTGATACTGGTTTGGACACCACGGCCTCTGCCTCGCTCTTTCTCTTTCTGTATCACCAACACACACACATGCACATACTGCTAATTGTGTGTGTGTGTGTGTGTGTGTGTGTGTGCCCAACTGTAAAGAATGAGTTATCTATTGTGTGAGTGTGTATGTGTGAGAGTGGTTGGCACCAAGACTTTCCACTTTGAGTCAGCTGTCACAACAACACTCATATAAATAGAGGGAGAATTAGCTGGCATGGCAGTGATTATAACAACCAATACACAAATTCAACACACACAAGTAAACAACACACACACACACACACAGGCTGATCTTACAGTCAGAAGCTAATTCATGTACAGCGTTGAATCTTTAGAATTATAATCAAGACACTTGAGAAATAATTTAAAGACACACACACACACACAGAAACACACACTCTTACATGCACACCATCCACACACACACACACACACACACACACACACACACACACACACACACATTTAACATCATCACACACGCACATTGAGACTCTGTAACCAACCAGATGCAGACTGACAAAGTTAAAGACAAACTCAAAGCTGCTGTATGTAAATACTTGATTGAGTTGAATTTTAGATAAAAACACAAGTCATCTTTTCCCATGAACAAATATGTCTATGACAACACAGCAGTGTAATCCTCTAAAAAGAAAGAAACACACAACACAAAGAAGAAATTGTGTTTGTTAGAGACTTTTTGAAATCTTATCATCCTCCACTGTAGACGTCACATCTTTTATATCTGTCTGTTTACCGTGATCTCATCACTCTCCTCCCATCTGAAAAAACACAGAGCTACAGACACAGACTGTCTTCTGACAACTTTTGTGTAATTGTTATTACTTCTCCTTTAAGCAGGTAAGCTGATTAAAAAGATGCCCTGGAGGGGGCAATTGCAGGGAGGAGGAGGCTTAGACACTTTCTCCCTCTCCTGAAACCAGAAGCTTCTTACTTTATGAGTGGCTGGACTGAATGCGACCTCAGGACCTGAGCTCTGGTTTGACATGAACACAAAATTAAAAAATCACATTCGAGTATGTTCTAAGAAAAAAGTCATCTTTAACAACCTTCAGTTTTCTGTAGGATGTTCAGGTGTAGTAATCGATGCAGACTGCAGTAATCTAAAGACTCTACAGATGTGTGGAGTTTGATTCACAGCTGAGGTGGGAGGATGGGAGGTGGCAAGGCTGCTGTTAGTTGATGTGTTTACACATTGAAATATCATGAATGTTTGATAGTTAACATGATGTTGTCGTGTTTTAGTTCTGAGCCTGAATATGCTGGTGAAAGGGTAACAACTGACGTTACTTAACCACATCCACAGCTTGTAAAAATGAAGAAGCCTACGATGGTCATGTCATTTAAAAGAAAAGGAAAGGCTGCAAAGAAAAGATGAATTATCATAATACATGGTGATCAACAATAATAAAAAAAGAGGACAAAAGGAGAAAAGGGGAGGATGTGGTGAAAAATAAGAAGAAAAATTAAAATACAGCAAAATCATAGGGTGACTCACAAGACGTAACATAAATGCAGCGTGTGTGTTTGAGGAGGGGGAGTGTCACATCCACACTGCATGCTACCAACAGATGTTACTGAGTATGATGAAGTATTGTTTACTTCCCATTAACAGTTTTCCACCCGCTGACCTCGCTGTGGTTTCGTCACTGCTGTTGTCTCCTGGTGTCGTGAGTGTGTGTGACGTGAAGAACCTGTGAGTTCAAAAGGCACAGACAAAAAAAAAGGAAAACAAGGGAAAAATGAGCATGAGAAAGCAGAAGCAAATCACAATAAAAACACACATTTGTTCTTCTTGCTTGGTTCCTTTTTCAGAAGGAAGCTGATTTGAAAATAGCACACACTGGTAAAGACACTGCGTACAGCCATATACTGTACGCAGTGTAAAGAAATTCCAACTTGCATGTTGGTGAATGTTGATTAGGTTTATTAAAATATAAGCTAGAAATGAATTTAAAAAGAAAACCTGTTCAAATTAAACCAAAATGCAAAATTAAAGCCACTTCAGGTTTCTTCAGTGGTTTCCTGTCTGCTGTTTGGAGGATACGCAGCAGTATTAAAAACACAGAATCCTGTTTGAGGTCACATATCATCATTATAATCATATGTGTGACACTTGCAAAAAGTAATTGATTTACATATTTAATAGCTACTTTTCTATACATTATTTAAAGGAAGTCCCCACAGCTGATTCATTTTCTTCTCTGTGACGTGTGTCTGTCCAACACTCACTCAGTTTATCTTCTAGATGTTTAGTCAGCACAAGTATGACAATCCAAATAAAAGCTCCAGGTAAAGAGTGTCTGTATTCTCACATGTTGAATTAAAGAACCAAATCACAACATTCAAGAAACAACACATATAAATCACGTCAGAGAGGAGAGGGGATTGCATATTAAGAAATCTAATCAGGATGTAGTTCTGGTGCAGAATAACTTGAATAATCAATCAGTTTTTGTAGATAATAATTAATACATTTCTACAGTGTTATGAAAAATCCTCCCCATCTGTTCCTCTTTCAAACATGTTTATTTATAGCACAATAGAAACAAACATTGTGCATATTTATTCACATCACAAAGGTAACACCAAACAATGCTACTCCTGAATAAGTGTACACTGCTATGTAATATTTGACATGTGTGTTCAGAGGAGGAAGACAACAATCCTTAATTTGTGTTTTTTTCCCCCATTGCTTACTTCGTGATGCAGCACAGCTGGAGATGCAGGTGATTAATACTTAATTCTATTTAACATCACGCTTTTACAATTGAGCATCCTATCTGTGTGTGTGTGTGTGTGTGTGTGTGTGTATGTGTGTGTGTGACTGAAAGCATTGGGTCACACTTGTACACTTTGTGAGCCCAGACCTCGGTGTTAACAACACACACACACACACACACACACACACACACACACACACACACACCACCGAGCCTTGTCTTGACAGCAGCAGTGTGACTTCTCAGTCCCAGCAACGTGAACGACGTTTATGATCCTCCACAAATGCTTTTTGGGGTAAGGGCTTCCCAGATTCATGTAAGCACAGCAAGCCCAGACCGCAAAAAGATTCGTGACGGACAACCTGCTACACAGCTCCACCAAATCCACTCCATTCACTCCTCCAGTCCACGACTCTTCCTCTGGGGTCTTCATCCTCAAAGTGTTTTCAGATTGAAAAATAAATAAATAAATAAATACAAACACTGCTCAGGAGGGTGTTTCTGCACATGCAGCCCGCTTGTTTGGTTTCTAATTCGCTGCAGATGTAGGTACCAAAAATCTGAAATCCACTGGATTGGCATAGCTTTGCAGCAACACGCAGCCTTGTTATTAAAAAGAGCGGCGATGGAGAGAGGTGGCATCTCATCGCCGTTATAGACTTTAACACGCAGCAGAGGGATGGCCGCGATCTCATTGGACGGGACCACTTGTCATCTACCAATGGCGACGCAAAGGAAAAGAGCACCTAAGCAGGAGGCCAAAGCACCTGACAGTTTCATGACTTCAACCAACACTTTGGACTCTTTATAACAAAAAAATAACCAACAACACTTGACTCTTTGCAATCATCGCGATCCGATATTGGTTCACCATTTGTGGATGCCTTTTACGCATAAAAACACAATGCTGGTTGAAAACTATCAGCGCCTCCAGTTTCATTAATAATAAAGTTTTCTTTTATTTGTAAAGGGTTAATTTGGCTCCAAACCTCCAGCTGCTGCTGAAACAGGGGGGCCCCACCCTCGCTTCGTTTTCATTGGGCCGTCCAGCCTTTCATTCGTGGACGCGTCTCCCAGCCGGTCACGATTCCCCCCATCTGTCTCGAGCGCACCGGAGCCAGACGCCACTGACGCAGCACGCGCCTTACTCACTTTTTAGCAGTCACGACTCGAGACTCGTCGTGCACAAAGGGAAAAAAATCTGCAAACAATGATCATATTGCAAAAGGTAGCGCTGCTGTCTGAGGTTGGCGAGCTGCTGGAGCTGCTCGCCCTTCAAGCGTCTGCATGAAAAAAATATATATATCACCGAAATCTGCGGTGATAGAGCTTCGTACTGCAGAACAAGCAAAGAGAACAAAACACTCTCAAAGCCTCAAGCATTTTATGTGAAATCTAGTGCATCAAACTTATCAGAAATGCCCACAGTGGTGTAAGGGCGCTTCGTCTTGAGGCACTTCAGCACCACAACAAGAGGACAGCTCCCCTCTTCACTCTGAACCCATCTCCGGCTGCAAAATCCCCCAAAACCTTGAGATAAATGTCAGTAATAAGAGCAATATTGCCAAAATTAACTAGAGTCAACGAACAGGAGACACATCCACCCTTTTTTAATCATAGCTGAGGGTGATCCCCGTGTAGCTGCAAATACAGACTGGTTTGATATCCCTTCAAGCACAGTGCAAAAAAAGACAAAAATCCACACAACATAACACTCATGACATCGCGTTTTTTTTTTCACATTAATCAAAGTCAAATTTGCAACTGCCCTGTTTGGATAAAAGCAAACATTTACAGCAGAGCATTGAGGGGAAATGGGGAAACAGGTGCAGCTAGAGAAAAGGTTTATACAACTCACCATCGTAGCAGCGGAGCCTCCTTTAAAAACAAGAAAAGTGGCACAAAAAGGAGACAAAAAAGCCTTTTTTTCCTCCATAAAATATGCTCTGGCTTTCCGCTTCTTCACTGTACTCTTGAATGGTGTGCCTTTTATAGGAGTGATGCCCCCTATCTATTTCTGGATCACGATCCAACCCCGTTTCTATTTTTAGCTCGCGCGTGATGAAAAAAGAAAAAGCTCACAGAGGTTCCTTGGAGGAATTTCGAGCGTGCGGCTGTTTGCGAGCTCTCGCGCTTCTCTCCCTCATTTTTATTTTTTATTTTTTGCAAGGCACATGCGCGTGCACGCTAGCAATTTTCCTTTTAATAATAATAATAATAATACTGTGGGGAAAAATTCTGCACGGACAGATTTAAATGGAATAACAAAAGTGTGCAGAAATTGGGCTTTTATTAATTCATTATTTGCTGCTGAATCCATGGTGCCCCCCCCCACAAAAAGGAAAAAAACCCAACACATGCACGCGCATAGACGCCCCCACCCTATCCAATGAGACTATATATAAAATGTGTCTTAACTGCTCTCACACAAACCTATAATTATAAAGCATGTTGGCACAATATGTTATTTTTATGCTTCCTGTTTTTATATTTATTGTCAAAAAAAAGGAAAAATAAAACAGACTTCCTTCTCCTGCGGGCTGCGTCAAGCACCAGGCATTGACGTCAGGTGGAGAATCTCCCACTTTGAAGGTGGAAGCAGGAGCCTCCTTTGCCTAATGTGCCTAAAAAACCACCGAATATCCAATGAAACATCATCTTAAAATGTAAAACAGCAGAGGATGGGCTAACAAAGGCGCCACCTCCCTCCAAACTGGAAAAGCCTTTGTTTGTTGGTTGCCAAATGTGTCTTTCATGTCACGGAGAGCCAAGTGAGTAGCCTACTACATACAAAAAAATGGTGCGTAAACTATGAGCTCCGCTGGTTATCATGAGACAAACCCACACGCTCATGTTTCAAATCATGCGGCCTGTAAAGGTGCGTAAAATGACTCCAGGTTGGGTTTACCCTTTCAGCAGGACCACATGGCCCTCACTCAGTGTGATGATGCGGAGCTATACACTAAAAGGTGGAAGGCTGCCGTGCATGGTCTCAGTCCTGCAGACTCCCCCCTGCACAGGGCAGAATGCTGAAACGCGTAGTAACGGAGCGGCGCTTGGCCGACCGATGATGCTATTTTTAACTCCCATACTCAACATGCCTGGCGCTGCGGGTTTCTCTGCTCAAGGTAGCTTACTACTGTACGAGAGGCAAAATATAAACACAGGGCAGCTTCCAGGCGGAAAAGCGGGATGGATCTGGTTTCCCTTGATTAATAATCATGAACAAACAGCATAAAAATAACCCTGCTCAAAGGATCAGAGGTTTTTCATTCCTTATCAATGTGTATCTTTAAAAATGAGACAGTATCTCATTCATTAAATCTGCAACCTGTAGGATTTTTATGACAATAGGCTATATGCATAAATCCCACCTTTGTTTTATTTCTTGTGTGTGTGGCAAAATATGTGAGAATTAAGAGTTTTTATACATGCAAATTCTATATGTTTTGAAATAAAAATAATCAAAAATCAGGTCAATTTTTTGTATTTTTTAAATTTGAATAAGACACACCACACACATTAGGTACACCTGTGTGATCGTTGATGTACTGTATCACTGAAAAGGTAAACTGGGTGGCACATCCTTGTAAAAAATAATGATAAATAAAAAGTCCTGCTTTTCCACACTTGAATCAAGTAATTCGTGGAAGTAGTTGACTGTCAAATGCATTTCTTTAGTGCCCTCGAACGCCATTTGAGAGTGACGTTGGTGAAAAGCATTCACAGTTGATTGCAGGCAGGTCTTTTTTTACAGTATGCTTTTATTTTGCAATATGTTGTGAGGAATATATCATCTCCCACCTGTTCCTGGGCTGTCCTTAGATCATATGTCACACACTGGAGATAAGTTCTGCCCCAGATGCATGTCATGTCTCTTGTTTATGAGTCTAGTATCCATGCACAACATTTTGTACAGTTTGTCCAGATTTCCCTGAATTAAAGATGTTGAATGAACACCCGGATTTCCTGCCCTGAATGATTTGTGTTGAGATACACAATAAGGACACCACAACTCAATAAGGAGAGGCACTCAAAGGCTTTTCATGAATACCTGAAGTTATGGATGTAGATTACCCTGCAGCTCTTCTGATGATAACCAATGTTTTACTGTATTGATGTGATTACAAACAAGGTCTGCTGGTTACTGTAAGACGTGTCTACCAGACCTAATTTACACTCTGAAACCAGGTCCAGAAAGATGAAATGAAAAATATTCTCCAACTACACGTACACACACACACATAATTTTATAATTATAATAATAATAATAATAATAACAATACATTTTATTTATGAGTGTGTTTAACAATGCTCAAAGATGCTTTGCAGTAATAAAAATAAAGAGTTCAGACAGTCAATCAGGGCCTTGTAATGGCAACAAGTTATAATGAGAGCAGGAACCCACAGTCGGTTCCCCCCAAGAGCAGCACTTTGGCAATTGGCACTTGGCGACCAGCGGACCGGACTCTTAGGGGGCCCCGCTGCCACGGTGACCAGGGGGACAGGCAGAGACAAAGAGAGGGACAGAAAGATAGAGCAAAGAGACAACAGATGCTGGTCATCAAGTCAGGACAGGATGAATCGGTCAGTCAGGCCCCAGATCCACGAAGCTCCAGAGATCTGCAGAGACTTAAACAGAAGAGGACAGAGAGGACAAAGAGAGGCTACAGGAGAGACAAAACCCGTGTTAAAGTGAACCATTATATGTTTCATATACTTTTCTCTAAGGGAACCCAGATCCAAAAACCTCTCACTATGAACACCCGTGCTACCCCAGCCTCACACCAGCTGCACCAGTAAAAGCAGGAACGGGATGCAAACCCTGGTCTGGGTAGGGGGTAGAAGTACAGGAGGTAGAGTAGAGATGAAAGAGGGGATGGGATACAGACCCTGGTTCGGGTAGGGGGTAGTGAAAAATACAGAGATGGTGCAGAAGGTAGAGCCCGTGTACAGTAAACTAAAAAAAATCAGCAACCAAAAGTCACCTAAGTGGTGTGAGAGACTAAAGAAAGTGATCAGAACAGACATGAAGCTGAGCAGGTGCAGTCAAACATTAAAAGCTAGCTTATAGGGAACTCAAATCATCAGCTGGATTCTTTCAGAGTAATCCTGACAAAACAGAAGAAAGAAATCAAACTTGACTTCCCTCAGACTCCAGCCTTTTGATTGACATGAAAGGACTGATAAACTGTGCAGCACATCAGCAGGATTTGCTTTCTGCACCGTGATAAGTCATCATCAGCGTTCTCCAGGTATCACAGGGAAAGATTGGAAAACATCATAAACGCATTGTTTACAGAGTTTTTTTTCCAACAGTCTTATACACTCTTTACCACCTTGTGTTTCATGTTGGAGTAGGCCACAAGTAGGGGTCATATCCACAACAACAACAACAGCAGGTCCACAGTACAGTGCTGGTGGTTCATGGTCACCCAGCACCCAAATAAAAAAAAACCTTTATGTTGTTTTTTTTTCATTTGTTTTGTTTGTATGAGCAGGTCTGTCGGGATAGAGCAGCATGCTGAGGATGGAGGGTGGTGGACTTTCTATGGAGCTGTCCATGGTACCAAATCAACAGTGAACCCTTGCAGGACAGAGAAGTTCAGTTTAAAGACAGATGTTTGACTACAACTGGGCTTAAAAAGGAGACAAGAGAAGACAATCTGATACTAGATGAAAACAAAAATGTATTTTTCAAGCATTTGCTGGTTCCAGTTTTGCACATGTGAACATTTGCTGATGTTCTGTCATTCAAATAGATAATATGAAAACCCTTTCTTGTATTTAAAATGTTCTTATTATTTTGAGCTTAACCATCATTTTTTTTTTAAAGAAAATGATGAGATTAACTCATAACTAAAACAAGACAGCTATCAGAGAGCACAAACCTCTGCCCAGGCATGATCCATGTCCATGTGTGATCTCCATCAGACTGTCTCAGATTGTAGGCATTATCATCCTGCATGTGTGTTTTCAAGAAAATGACAAAATAAAATGAATAGCAGAGCTCAAAAATATCTCTGCTGTACCTGCCACTTCTTTCTTCTTCCTCCTCTCTTTTGGTTCTGTTTTTGCCATTGTCTTTTTAGAGAACATTCACCTATTATCAGAAATAGGGATTTTCTGGGATTTTATTTGGACAGGATCCCATTCTCTGAGCTTGCCTTAAATGAATTTGTTTGTTCCTTGGACAATAACCTTTCTCTCCAAAAACAATTCATTGAAGATCTGTGTGTAAAGTTTCAGACAAACCAACCAACCAGTGCAGGCGAAAACATCACCTCCTTGTCCGAGGTCAAAATCTATGGTTTCAGTCCTACATCAGCCCGCCTCAGTAAGACACAAAGTAAACCACAGAACCAAACTGGCTCACGCTGCAGGGAATGTAAGAGTAAAGAAGATGGCAACACGAGAAGAAGGGACTCTTGTTTTAATGGCGGGTGTCAGTTACTGCCCCCACATAGTCAATACTATAGAAACATAGAAAATCCCTTGTGGACACAGCCGAGCAGGAAACAATGGATGCTCTGTGACTGTGTGGTGAACGGGTGCAGATGAATTCTTACTAAAAGATAAAGGGGAAATAATGAAGAAAATGTATTTTTGATGTCACATTGTACATCTTCAACCTCAAACACTAAACACAAGGAAACTGTCCCTTAAATCTGTGCAGAAAAACCTGAGATGATATTTTACTATTGTGTGTGGTGTATATGTAGACTTAATAAATACATTTTACACTTAAGATACTTATATTGCCAAGTGCGAGTCATGTGTCCTATTGATTATTTTCTTATTCTATATCCCACTTATATCTTCAATATCCCATATCTTACAAATTCTGTCTTGAATTATTATTATTTTGCTGCAGCAACTGATCAAATGATAACATAACAATACATGCAAATTTATTTCATAAGCATTCAAACACACCTCCATTCTTCCCCTTGTGTGTTGAAATCTTGATCCACTCTCAGTCTCTGTGCCTTTAAAAGAGTCATCTCCTTTCATGTCCGTGTAGGAAATTCACTATTATTATGTAATATCTTGCAGCAACATCCATTCAGTGTTACTATATTCAGCAGTGGTGAGCCAAATATATCTACATACTGTGAGCTGCGATAACAAATTTCAACGCGGAAACGGGCATCAAAAGTTTAGCATCAGAACAAACCTCAAGACATTGGCCACTTTGTTTCAGAGTTCTTCAAACTAACAGGACTTTTTCAGCACTTCCTTTATAGCAGCATGTTTGACAGATACAAATAAATGTCCTGAATATATTATTGCATCAGTAAAAATATCTCTTTAAAGAACACAATGTTGAATTCTTCATTAGCTTTCACTATTAAAACATCAGCCTGTTAGCAACATGCAACTGATGAATATAAAACTAGCAGATTAGTGCCACTAATTTCTAACAAAAACAGCAGCTTTGTGTGAGTATTGATATTTATTATATCTGTATTATGTACTTCCAACTATACCAGTGAAACACATGAATACTGTAGGTTCAAATGTGAATACGCCACGTGGAAAATGTTTATTTAATCAATATTTAACACGAATGAGCACATGCTACAGCTAATTTATTATGTATATTATGTTTGCATTAAGTAAAGTGCATTATTTAGATGTGTAAGAGGTGCGTGTAAGTTCATGTTTAGCCAATGCAATAACAAAATTAGCTGCCTCAGCTGCAGCAGACTTGACAAAGGACTCCCAGTGAGTATACTATCACTCTGAAAACACTCAATGGGAACAGAGCATCACACACACCCATTCAATGCAGTGTCTCTGTGGTGTGCCAACTCACATGCCTATTACATAACAGGGCTCCTACTCCCAGGCCTAACGCCCCTGACAAATCCATGCACGCTTTGCTGCACATGAGCTATTTATATACTGCACCCAAGACAGGGCTGGTCAAAAATACCACTCCAGTCAATTATTCATTGAGAAACATTCCAAAACAGAGCGGAGAATGGGTTCGGCTGCGCAGGAATAGACCAAGCAGGGGGAGCTAACAATAAATAACATCCATTAGCAATGCAGCAGCTTGATTGTCCACAGTGGGACCGAACCTGAAGGAGAAGGGCGGGAAATGTGTAGCAGCCAAAGTTTGCCCTCTCATGTGTTGTGCTCGTATTTATAGGAGTCTGTGCATACGCTTCAGCGTCTCTGCAACCATCTTGTTCCTTTACAGGAGTCTAAAAATAGCCGGCTGCACTGTGCTTGTGCCATTTTTAGATATTGTAATTTAAAGGGAAGGAAAAAGGCAGCAGGAAAAAAAGTGCTGTTTCACATGGATACTATGTGAATGCACCTTTTTTTGTGCATGTGTGAATGAATGCATTGTTAAATCTTTGTGCTGAGACGCTGCATGCTGCAATAAATAGCTCATAACTGTTAGTTTTTAATATATATCTCCCATATCGATAACTTTACACATGCATTTTGGTATTGTGAATTAAATGATCGTCAATTCCAATGGTTTCAGTTGCTAAAATTTTAAAATGATTGGACTACAACTGCCTACATTAAACTTCAGGAGGGCTCTGGAGTAACATTTGTTGTCGGCCTTTATTGACCTCTGATGTAAATACTGCATGCACCCAGAAGAGCTCTAGAGCTGAGATGATTAGTTGATTAAGCTTCATCTGATTGGATCCCATTTGTTTTCTATCATGCACAAAATACACATCACACCCAATTATGACTCTGTAATGCTGTTTTAAGGAGGAGGAGCAATTCTTCAGTCAGGGTCTGACTGGACGGCGGCAAAAATGTGTTCATATTTGTGTTGCTACTTTTATGAAACATTGTTATTTCAGAGTGAATTATGGTAAACAAAGGGAGACTTGAATGATACACAACTGCTGTGGCCCCAGGAGCCACTCTGGAGTCAGATGGAGACTCAGAATGTGAATGTTACTTAAGTCTTGTCCTTAAAATGCAACAATGAGAGAATTTATATTAAAAAAAAATGTTCTTTGTGTTTACTAAATTAAATAAAAACAAAAATTAGAGGAACTTGGGATCCCACCAGGTGTGATTTGGATGTAAAATATGTGGGTACCATGAGGGTTAATGGATTCGTTAATGATAAGAAATTTGGCAGCAACAATGAATCATTTAAATACTTTTTTTTTTAAATCTACATCTACATTAGTTAATCTCAGCTTCTTTTCTGTGAGGGCAAACCCAACATTTTCATCTCTTTGATTGCTGGACAGACAGAAAGGTTGTCTGAATATGTTCACTGGAGCATTTTCTAACCATAACAAGAAATTCATGTTAAAGAAAATAACTTTTTATTTTCATTGCTGCTGTAACTGTTAAAACACTGTTGACACTTTATTACACTTTTACTACTGTGTGAAATTCATTCAATACATCCCATCCCCATCTTTTTACATCTTTAATATGGCTCCATTTTTATTTTTCTGTATTTTTATTTAATGCATTACTAATTTATGTTTCTGTTTTTAATTTGATCTTAATTTCTTTAATGCAGGTGTGAGTATGTGTGTATCTGTGTGAACGTGGGTCTGACGTTGCTGCTGTAACGCCCTAATTTCCCTCCAGGAATTAACAAAGTGTGATCTTAACAAAAAATATTTATGTGTCGATATCACACTGATTTAAATCATTCATTTTTGTCCCAAACCCAGTGAAACCTGCAATGTTTAAATGTATTCTACTTTTACACATCACAGGATCCAAAGCTCTTCAATAAGTAACTGATTGATCCATGACTGTAGTTTTTAGTACTAGGTGACAAGAGAAAAACACAAAATGCATTCAATCAAATAAAGTGAATTATTTGGATTTCTCTACCTTCATAAGTAAGACTTGTCAAAGCTGAGTGGACTCAGTGCTGGACTGAAAGTACTCATCAATCTCTGACCTACAAACTATTCACCAATTAAATGGACTTTTCAAGGTTTCAATGCACTTACTACACCCACTGTGATCAGTTGTTATAACTATAATACTGATGGTGAGATCAAGTCCTCTTTCCAAGTAGAATTGTCCCCATGGTTTATAAATGTAAATATAAAATCTCATATGTTGAATGTAAATGATGTCATCATGAGTAAAACCTTTATAGTGAGAATCATTACACATATTTTCACTCAGTGTCTGTTCTCTAAGTATTAACTATATTAAGCTGGATTGAAAAAAAGAAAAGATAAGTATTGATGTGCATGGATGAGATAACTGAGCCACTTTACAAAATTGTTGAATGTGACTTGTAGTGAGTTGTACCAAGAATATGAGCCGTTAGAACCTGTGTAGAACAAAAAATATACTTGTGACTATCTTACAGGAAGGGAAACATGAGCTGCTAAAAGGAGTCTGACACTGCCACCACTAGGCCACTCTCAAAATGTTTACTTGAAAAATAAAATGCAGTTTATTTTCAACTAGAAATGTCTGGCTCAGTCATGGCTTTAAAGAAATAACAGTGACATCTTTTATAATCTCTAGAGTTTCATTTAATCTTCTACCTTTTCTTTTTTTATTTCCCAAAGAGACAAAGAAGCGACGCAAAGAAACAAACTGAAATCCACACACTGCCTTTAATACTGTACATTTAATACAGATTTCACTTTAGAGTGTTTTTTTGTTTTTTTAATAAATGGTCAATGGCAAATCCTTTTTCTGCCTGATGATTTCCATAAGTTAAGAAGCAAATGTAAGAGCATATTTTCATTTTCTCTTTTGTATTTAAATTAGCTTGGCGCACAAAAAAAATCTTTGTAG
Organism: Pseudochromis fuscus; assembly: GCA_900323345.1. Lineage (NCBI taxonomy): Eukaryota > Metazoa > Chordata > Actinopteri > Pseudochromidae > Pseudochromis > Pseudochromis fuscus. The sequence continues at coordinate 29,694 of OOFC01047625.1, forward strand.
GTCCCATATAAATAGGAATGATATAGGAAAAAAAAAAGTGCAAAAACTGAGAATTCCCATCCATTTGAAGAAGCAGAAACAGTGAGGACATACCTCGCTCAATTCAATCTCCATTAACCTCTGAGTTGAGAAGCACATTACTTACCATCTCAGCAAGATTGAAGCAAATACTGTATAACATCCTTTTCAATTAAAATGTCCTAATTAAGGTACATTAAAACATGGCACCATCCTCAGGTGGTAGTTTGTTATCATCCTTGAGACAACTGGGACAATAAACCTGTATTTCTTGTATTTTAGATGCCACCTCCTCATATCAAAATGCTAAAATGTCTTCAAGTATGACATTATAAGCTTTATTCCTCCAATTCGTACAGATTGAAGTAAAAATATTGCATTAGAATCAGCTGAAACTTGAGCATTACTCAATTTTATCCCCCTTTCATTTTTGCAAGTCAAGCAAACCTAAAAAAAAAAAACGAGTTTGACTGTCATAACGTCTTGATTGTTATATATTGAGAGGTCCTGGATTACAGTTCAGCTTTAGGGCAAGATTATCTACAGTTGTATTCTGTGCCATTTGAAGCCTAATTCTTGTAAAGGGGGGGGGGTTTAGACCTCAAAAAACAAGACCCAGATCTAACCGGTAATGAATCTCGACACCTCTTGTTTTACCAACTTTCTTACACTTACTTTGTGTAAGTTATCTGGCCTTTGAAATGTGTCTGTGTGTGTGTCTGATGTGTGTATTATCACTGGGTACTCCTTGGATCAATGTGGTTGGTTGGTTGGTTGGTTGGTTTAGGGCTGACGACGTTCCCTCTTGGTGAGCAGGTAACACTGAATGGTTCTCAGTCGATCTTTGGCGGGGGCGAACTCCGGCTGCAGCTTCAAGGTCGACTCGTACCAGCGCATGGCTTTCTCAAACTCCTCCTGCGGTCGGGGAAAAACAACACATGGACCAGTGCGTGAAAACTCCTGCGACTTTCTGCTGCAGCAGTCGTAGCTCATGTAACTTCCCGAAAACAACTGAAGATGGAAAAGCAAACTGTGCCCGTTACCATTGCTATGTAGACGTTGGCGAGGGTAAAGTGGTTCACGACAAAGTGCGGGGCAATTTCTACCGCCATACGGGCGACTGTGAGGGCGTCCTCCCATAACCGAGCGTTCTGGAAGATGTTGGCCAGACTGATAAGCGGCACATCCTGGAATTTAAAAACAAACAAAAACAATGTTACTGATTTTTCCATGTTTAAAACAAAACCAGAAAATTAATTACTGGGAGAAGTTCACGTCTAACTCACCTTCATGTGATGAGGGGCGTAGTTGAGAGCCTGCCGCAGACAGTCAATCGCTCTCTTGCCTTGACCTTTGACCCTCCAGTATAGTGCAGCCATGCTGGATAAAACCCAAGATGTCTGATTCTGCAGTTTCAGTGAATAGAGGGGGTGGGGAAAGGCACAGTATAAATTGCTGTTACTAGTGTTGTAGTTAGGTGTTAAAAGAACTGGAAAACAGCACAGTAAATCTGATGCTGCATATTTTTGATTAAGAAAATACACTGTTAATGTATTCTACTCTTGGTTAATGCAGTGTTATGTATCTTAAACCGGCCACAGAGACACATAAGTTTTAATGCAGACTCCTGTCTTTGGTTCTCAGTGTCAAGAAGTGTTGTTGAAAACCTGCAGAGTTAATTCATGAACCTCTACAAGACAAACTGAACCAACAGAAATGAAGAAGCAGCATCACAGTGAGTGTCAAAGCCTCAGAGAGTTTCAGTTTTTCAGACTGAGTTTTGGGAGGGGCTTCAGAATAACTGTGACAACAAAGCTCCAAAGAGACACATGCTTAAACAACTGAGTGTATTTTTACACAGCTCACAATGTGATGTGACTTCTGACCATTTCAAACAAACTGAACATCAACACTTTGGAGTCTCTTATTCAAACAGTACAAGATTCACGAACAACATGATGTTTATCGTTTATCATAATTCTGCACTGACTCATTTTTTTCAACACTGTTTCAAAACTGGTAGTTAGCTTGATATGCGCACTCTTTACGCAAACTGATAACAGTACAAAGCGCTTGAATACGATCGCCAGTTATTCTGTCTCCTCATGTATCCAACCAGCACAGACACGCACCAAACTTTCACTTTCATTTTGAAAGCATGACTCGGCGCGATCTATATGATTGCGTCTGTGTGGTTTTTTTTCATGCATCAAATGCTCATGAAGGAGCACCAGATTAATGGAAAATATGATTTTTATTTTTTATCATAACTCTGGATTTACTTGGTCTATCGACACATTCAAAACTGGTAAGTAGTTTGACACCCGCACTTTTGACACAAGTTGAACCGGTGATTCTACGAGGCTCCGTCTTGCTGCTACATTACTGTAAATCTGCCACGTGATTTGGACGCGCGGGCACGTCCATGGACTCCTCAGTGTTAATGTTAGAAATGTTGCTGTTGTATTCAAATGAGAGCTCTTACCTTCTCCAGTACTTTAGCAATGCGTGTGCCCACCTGCTCAAAGGACTGGGGGGAGAACTTATCTTTGCCAAGGTTCTGCAGGACCTTTGAATTAGGACATGGAGAAACAAGTGAGACTGCTAACTAAGAGCTTTAATGAAAGACAATACAATTCTATTTTTCTGACCACAAGTGTACATTATTCGCATGTTATTTAAGTTGGCTTAAGGTTGTCTTGGCTGTTAAGGTTCTGACCTGCTCTTTGATTTTTTTGTTTTTGTGAAACCCAGCACAAGTTCTTAAAACTTAATCTTTTGAAATGTATGTGAATAGTTTAACTATATAATCCCACATAATCCAAGCTTCATGGAAGTATGTGTGTGGAACTGAAAGTCATTTGAATGAGAACACTATCAAAACCAATTTCACATTTTCACTCTAGTATTAATACGACACTGCTGTTGTGATATTCTTCAGGCTCCTACAGTTCGCATGTTAATTCCTGTAATCTGTGGCTCCTGCACCAGCCTACCTCACGCAGTTGGCTTTCCCCAGTGTAGTGGATGGCGGCACGATTGGCTACCCCTGCCAGGTGATCCAGGGTGTGCATACTGGCAGCTAGGTTGGCATTGCATAAAGGCTCAGCGGCTGGCTCCTGGAGTGGCGTGGCGAAATCTATGTGCTCTGTGATGCTGAAAAGATGTAGTGAACGGAAACATGAAATCAAACATAAAAGAAGAAAAACTGCTGTTATGCTGCAAAGCTACAAAAGCTATGAGGTAGCGCTGTTCTCCAAATCGTGTGTCTCTATTTATTCACATTGAAAAGGATTTTTTTAAAAGTGGATTTCTAAAGTTTGTGGGTTGACGTGATTTAATGATGAGAAACACAAATTGTCTTTTAAACTCACAAAGTTGGGTTTGCTATAATATATAACATGACTATCAAATGCAGCTGTAATCAGGACAATAAGAATCATACTCAATGTTTTTGGCAGAAACAGCCAACCAGGTGCTTGCTACAGTGGTGAGGTCCACCCTGCGTGTCCGCTGGCACTCCTCTGGCCCTGGCCATCCGAGACTCGTGTAGTCTCTCCAGCGACCTGCCCAGAAAGACATTTCTCTCAGTTGCTGTTTGTGTGTTCATGCAGTTGTCGGTACATAAACTGCGGGTGTAATGTGGTACCTGAAGGACCAGGAGATGGAATAGTTGGACCGCTAATCTCCAACACAGAGTGCCCTCCAGGCAGTGACTCCCCGTTCTGGCTGTCGTCAGAAATGGCGACACTTTCTGAGCCATCCACCTTCGCCTTTCTGACTCGCTTTACCTGGAAGGTGATCTGAGGACCAAAAACAAAACAAGTAGCATGCAATTAAGCTACACACGCTTCGGTCATCTCAGTGTCAGCTATATCTGGCAAAGTTATCTACTCAATTCATTATAATGGTGAGCTTTCACACTTACCCACTCTGCTCCCTCATCATCCTCACAGTTTCCAAAACAGGGCCCACTACCGGCACGGGCGCCCATGACGCGGTCGTTCTTTAGCACCCTGATACCTCGCAGGTCCCCTCGTTTCCCTCCTACATCCAGAGCTCCCTCAAACGCCCCCATCAGGTCTTCCTTCAGCTGCCACTCCTCCTCCTTTTCCACTCCTGCATCTCCAAAGGAAGTGGCCATTTTGGCTGCTCCTGAGGCGGAGGGAGAAGCCTGCTGCTGTCCAGCTGCCTCACCTGAGCCATTACTGTCCAAAATAACCTCTGATGGGGGACAGGTATGAAAACAAGACAAATGTGAGTTAAAGGAGCAAACTGATGAGGAGAGAAAAATCACCAAGATTCTGCATCTTTTTCAAGGCAGCAAATTAAGCCAACTATCAATCACATTTTGACAGTCAACTTAAAAAAACACCACTATACTGTTAACACCACAAAGTGAATAAAGTAAATTAAATTCCAGAAGGAAGCATGCCAGTGCTGTAAAATCTTGCTAATTTGTAAAAGACTGTGTAAACATTTGAGCCACATGCAGAATTGTACTGAAGGTACATTTCTGAACAATTTCTTTGGATCAAACCGTCTTCCCTGACTGTTTCATACTATTAATAATGAAAGTGTCACTAAATCACATTCTTACTCTCAAAGAGCAACGTGTCCTCCATGGCAGAGATGGCAGGTGCATCCTGCTTCTCTTCGCTGCCCTCCCATTCCTCCAGCTGTATGCCAAGGTCTTCCTCAGCCATACAGGCAGCGCCCTCTGGATGTATGAAAAGTAGTAAGAAATGTTTTCATATATCTAGAATTATTTCTGCAACATACACTATGTGCATGAGTAGATAAATGAATACAGTTTTCCAGAAAAGTTTGGATAACAATGTTACATTAAAATAATAAGAATGCCCACTGTTTCCTGTTGTTGTTTTACTAATACATCCCTAACATTATGCAGTAGTGGTTCAACCTGAAGCCACAGCATGACAGATTTTGCACTGGAAACAACCACAAACAGTGATGCAACACAGCAACTGTATTTGTTTTTTACAAGACATAAATCAGTCCTTTGAGCTTCTGTGTTTCCACACGGTGCTGACTCCATTGTCATCGTCTCAATTTACTGCAGCAAAAATCCTTTTATTTTCCCCACAACGTGCGATCTTATGCTCCTGTTACAGCCTTTTTGCCCAGTTTCTAAATATCTTTCTTGCACTGGTTGGTTTCTACAATTGTTTGTTAGCTAATGCATAATGAGCGTCGTTAGCATACGGTGGGGATTTGGAGTTGTTGTGTAATGATACCTTTTATTTAAACCTTTAGATATTGCAAGTCCTTCCTTTGGGGGTGATAATGTTCTCAGCGTTTAGTTTGCATGTAGGATAGTTTTGGTAAATCTAACAATACTGTTATTTTTCTGATGCACCTATTTGCTACTAAGCTAAGCATTGATCTCTGTATGATGTTTTCTACAACCATTCAAACCATTCAAACACGTATGGATGTAGGAATAATGCCCTGAAAACACGATTCAGGGAGCAACTGCAACATTCACGGCATTTCTATGAAAAAAAGTTTTGTTTATTTTTTGAGTAGATGTCATCCTTTGCCCAAACTTGAGGTGGGTGTGTGTTTTGTAAGCTCACTTGTGTGACCTCATGTACTCTGTGTTCTTTATGGGAGCGATATTTAGCTTTAGAGAGTAAAATATAGTCCCTTCTAAATTTGGCATCGGCTATTTTCTGCTGCTTAAATTATTGAGCGGCAAAATTTCTCCACTTCAAAGCACTTTTCTCTTCACTCCCACTGATATGAATAAAGGAAAGGTGCAGTTTCTGTTCTCATCAGAAACACAACATACAACTTGTTTCTCACGGCAACTCTCGCATCTTCAAGGGACAACATGCGGGGTTTCTGAGTCCGAGGCCCACAGTGCACTGAAAGTCCATAGCTAATTTTAAGTTAAGGCTAGCCAACTGGTAGAGTTGGACAACTCATAAATAAATATGTCAGCTATCAGCAGCTTTACAAAGCAAGACTGTGGACTCACAAGCTTTTACCAAATGTCTTTATAATTCCAGATTGTTCAGTAAGTTAAAGGTCAGTGATGTTTTAGACCAAGTAAAACATCAATACAGATTTAGAGATAGACAGGTTCTACTGAAGTGGTTTTAGTGTATTTCAGTTTGTTATGGCCAACACTGGAATCACCAAAGCAAGTTATCCACATGTAACCTGGAGTATATAATATGTTAACTACAATACAGAGCATATATGAGTCAAAGATTAGCTCCTCCGGTCTGTCAGTCTGTTTAATACGCAGCGCAGACTCAGATAAAACTTCAGAAAATGATGCTTTCTGCTCTGTCTTGATGTTTTTGATAAATGTGGAGATACTGATCAAAAACGATGCTTTAAGACAGTGAAATTTTGCAACTGTTAGACCTTTAAAAACATACATCTGGTTTGCAATATGCAAATAAGTTGATTTGTTGTAACTCCAAAGGGCCTCCTAATCCTAAAACTTGTTCTCGATCATTGGTGATGTACTGAATATGCAATGCAGTTCTTGTTTGTCCGCATAGACCCACAGAAGTAGTACATAGTAGAAAAACAATACAAACAGATATGATAAATTTGCCCTGTATGTGTTGGAGTTACTCACGTGGACAGGGCTGTCGGTTTGAGAGATTGTAAAGGAAGGGGTAGAACTGGAGACAACGCAGTAGAGGTAGGCTGGTGCGACACTGTTCGCAGCCAGCAAAGGATGAGAAGGAAGAGGAGGAGGAAAGGGCCGTCACCAGGATGTGGCGGAACAAGGCCAGAGCACCTGTCACATTGCCCTGGGCCAAGTGCACGCTCACCAGGCTGAGCAGGGTGTGGGGCTGAGGGATTAGAACAAAACAAAACAGGACAATGGGACATTAGCTGATAGGTAATATATTAGAAAACTGACATGTATATGCTACACTGATAAAGAGACTATGTAAGTCGTAACTTAATATATTACCAGTGCACTTTTTTACCATTATCAGCTGGTTCATATATTATACCTGTAGTTTCTGGATTGGTGTATCATCAGCATTCACTGCATGCATACCCCCCTTTTTACCTCTAGAAGTCCCTGTTTTTTTTTTTCCAAGGCTTGCTTTAACAAGATGTTGGAAATGTTCCCTATCGATTTTAGTCAATGCTGACTCGATAGCATCTTGCAGATCCTGCAGATTTTTTTGGCCACACACTCGCGCTTTAAATTTTCCCAAGGTAGTCTTTCGGGTTGAAATGTGGAGAATATTTAGGCCACAGGAGAGGACTAAATTCATATGTTCGTGGAGCCACCTTGATATGATGAATGCTGTGTGACAAGGCAAAATATACTGCTGGAGTCCCCCAACTGATAAAGGTGCAGTGTGTGGCCAGTAAAAAAAAAAAAAAAAAAGTACTTAGTCAGCAAAGTGTGTGCATGTTGCTCAGCTTGGGCAGACTTGTGAAAACTAGTATTGCTGGCAACTATTTTTAATCACTAATTTAATATCACACTATGTGGTATAATGGCAGAAACAGGAACATTTGTCTCATCCTTTCTGTTAAGATTCTAGTTTTATTGACGAGTGATGTTAGTTAAATGCCAGTATAATGTTGACAATGACTGTAATTTGAAGAAGCTATCAAATATATTTGCACCTGATGTGGCCAAAAGTACAGGTAAGCTTACTCTACACCTCAACATCACAAGCATTCAACTGTGAAATAATGAATCCCAGTTGGTTATTTATTAATCTGCCTTTACCTCAGATGCATTAAGTGCCAATGCATGCTCCAGCAGTGTTTGTGCGTGGGGGGTCAAGCCGTGGTGTAGCAGCAGGTTAGCGGCGTTGGTGAGGGGCAAGTGGCGATGGGAAGGCGGAGTTGAGCTCAAGGCTTGGCGCAGGCACTGGAGAGCACGGCTACCATTGCCTTTGGCCCGCCAAAACAGAGCTGCCTCATTGTGGACCTGCCAGCGGGGTAAAGTGGCCTAAATATACAAATAAACTTATGTTAGCTCTGGGGGGGGGGGGAAGATTTAAGACAGGGTTCAGACAATTACTTTTTGGAGCAGTTTTGAGGTTTTGGCTAGAGGGATGATCAAATCAGAGATGACAACTTCAGTTACTGTGTGTGAGCATTGACTCAACAATTCAAACTGAAACACTAAAGACAAAAACATTAGGTGCCACTCTTCAGCAAGTATTTTACAGCACTACGTAAACAACAGATTGAAAAGGTCCCTTACTTGTTTCATAGCTTGAGCTATTCTGTAGCCAATTTGCTCCAGTGTCCATCCTCCACTCCGTAACTGCAGCATCTGTAAACACACATAGTAGGGTTCATAAATGCACAAAAAAAAAACAAAAAAAACCCCACTCACACACAAACACAGACGGTTGTAAACATTGCACATCTCCTATGAAAACCTCTCTCTCACACATACACACACACACAAATAAACAGTTAGACAGACAGATACCTCGGAGGCAAAGGGATCTGGCAGTTCCTTCTCTTCCAGGGGCCAGTCTAGTGCAGCAGGGAGAAGGGCTGGATATGGTTGGGGGACAGGACCACAGTCTGGCAGAGCTACTGTCTGGGGAGGACTGCTGGTCCCATAGAGGAGAGGTGCCACTGAGCTGAATAAACATAATTATTTCAAACACAAGTTAATTTCATGCAATAGGTTTTAACGTACAGCTTTTCTAGAAAGCTCTGCTCTCATCTTTAGCCCTTTGGTTGGGTTTTAGGATCATTCTGAACAATGTCAAACTGTTGTGGAACATTACTAAGCTGCTACAATGTACCAATGAGACATACGCCTATGCAGGAATGTGTGCTTACCTGAGGCCCTGTGTTTCAGGAGGAAGGTAGTAGGTTGGCAGCAGGTCAGCAGGGGGAACACTTGGGTAATCACGGGCACAGTCAGTCCTCTGAGGCCACAAAATCCTCTGAATGTCCTAAAGCATAAATGTACTTCAAGATACGCAAAACAAAACTAGTATATAAATATAAACTAGTCAACCAATGTAATGTTTGGGGTTTTGTTTTTTTCAAGAAATTTCTACGGTGGCCCTCAAGCAGGGGTGTCAAACTCGTGCCACGAAGGGCCGAGACACTTGCAGGTTTTCTTTCCAGCCGGTCACTAAAGCAGGTGATTTTAATCATGGACACCTCCTTCAGTTTGAGGGAAGGAGCTCATCAGTGAGATCAACTGCTGGAGAGATGGTTGGACCTGCAGGGTCTCGGCTCTCCATGGCACGAGTTTGACACCCCTACCCTAAAGGATAAATGACAATGGCAAATCCCAAAATGCACACACACAAAAAGACACAGACACAAATTTGATGGTATTCTGCAAACTTGACTTCCAAAAAAAAAATTAGATTAAATTAATTCCATTAATTACATGCCTTTCTCTTATGTTACCTGTTTGTAATCCTGATGGCCGCCCCAGAGAGCAGCAGCAGGGTCCTGGTCCCCGGACACAGAGGGATGAAGCTGAGGGTTGGCTGTGGTCTGGTTTGAGTTGCGGTCTGACACAAGCGCCACACTGGATGCCACTGACATCTCCTCTCCAAACTATGAACAAAAAAATTAAAAAATTAAAAACTAAGAATCAGAAACAGGAGCAAAAGTCTTCTCCAGTAAAAGGTGTTTTTTTTTGTTTTTTTTTTTTTTTAAACTATTTTCCCGCTGTGAGAACAATGTAGCATAGTTGCCTTTAACAACTGTGTGCAGGCAGAGCCAGTGGTGAGGTATGTCCTATATTTTTATATTCAGAGGACTCACTTGAACGTAGTGGACATGTTCAAATAAATCACCCCGGTGATAACGCACAGGCAGGTCAAAGGGGCAGTAGAGGCTGCGCTGCTGCTGACCGAGCCGACACATCTGATGGTTCCCTGAAACACACAACACACACTTCAACCTACATGTATGTGTCCGTATGCATAAGGAGCAAAGTTAGGATCATGTAACAACACCTCTTTTCAAACAGTTCACATTGTATAAATGCTTACTCATGCATCTCATGACTTCCATATAATTCTCATAAAACCCTAATTCACTGCATTTCTACTTCTGTTCTGTGAAGCCAGGTGTTAGACTTTGTCCCTTGCCCCCAAGGACAGAGTGCCTTCCTGATCATGTCACAGCCAGGACATGTCACCAAATCACTGCTTGACCTGCTAAAAAGTAAGCTAGTAGATACACAAACTAAAAACAGTAATAATTAACTGAATTGTGGGATCACACTACTTGCACACCTCAAAGTGTTTTCAGTTCTATCGTGCCTGGGTCTAGTTACTGTGTATGGCATCTCACCAAGTTGGGCTTCTTTGGCCATCTGGGTTTCATGGATAATGTTGCGCAGGATTTGCTCTTCCTGCAGCAGCTTGTGTTTGTCCAGTGCCTCCTGCTGGCGAAGGTAGTGGTCATGCTGCTTCTGGTACTCCTTCAGCTCATTCAGTGTCCGCTGCAGGGATCTAGAAATATAAGAAAACACAGGTGATTGAAAAAAAAAAAAAAAAAAAAAAAGACACTGGACACCTACATAAATGCTTGAATGCATAAATTAAAAAACCTTTACAATTATGAGGAGAGGAAAACACTGATGCTGTGGCAACTTTGGGAGCTTTTTATCTACTTACATCCTTGCATGTGCATTTATTTTAATCATTAAAGGCTCCAACCCATTGTGGGTGATACTACATTTCCCCCTGAAGCCACAAAAGGTTTTAATAAATCTTAAAGTAATCAGTCATTGCTCAGATCAGAAATAGAGAACAGTCCAGGGAGTCTAAATTGTTTATCAGCTTACAAGCCTATTTGTAAACAGAGTTGATCTGCTCATGAATACAAGCTCACTTGTACCATTGACATGTTTCAGGGAAATTTTCAACTGGGGAAAAAACAAAGAAGAAATTCATCAGAAAGCTTTCTCAGACACACTAACACAAGACCAAACTGTAGACTGTGTCTCTGTTGCCTGCAATGCACCCTGTTTGGAAATGTGTTAAAATCACAGTAAATATTTTACTTTTCTCTAATATACAGTATATGTAACTCCACAGAAACAATTTAAGCACCTAGAGTTTGCGTATGAGTGCTTGCCTACCTGTGCTGAGCTTCCAGGCGCTGCTCTAGTTTCTGCTGACAGAGCACAGCGTGTTTCCTCCTCAGGGCCTGCTCAAAGCCTGGCTGGGCCTGCAGTGCTTGCTCGTAACACAGCACTGAGTGGTTGTATTCCCCGAGCATCTGGTTAGAGAGCAGCAGAAGAGGAGGGATAAAGACCACAGGTATAGCAAAGGGTCAGACTCACATTTGTTTCATGTAGAAATCAAGGTGTGACAACAATATAACAATAAACAGGCTAAAAATATGTACAGAGTAGTACACACTGGTATAAAGCTCTGGGGGAGACATAGAGACAAATGTGTTAAATCAAAATGAGTTTGGTAAAATGCTGGCGAGTTAATTAGTCCTGCTTTACAAATATAAAAATAAATCTTATGGGTCTCAGTTGGCAATAAATTACGGTTTTAATTTTGGAAAATATTATTTTCTATAAATACTGACCAATAAGACAAGAGGCTGCTACAGCTTAAGTCTATTGTGAGCTAGTGTATGAACAGCAGATCCAACAACATAAAAGTTGCAGAAGAAAATAAAGAACAGAATTTAAAAAAAGGAATGAGGCCTCAGATTATTATTTAGTTTATTGCTATAAACTTCAGACTGTGTCTCAATGATGTATTCATTTTGTACTAACACCTCAAAATTTGCATTTGTAGGTGGACAGCAAAAAAGAAAACTGAAAGCATTGCACACTGCTTTACCAATATCTTTAACTAACAATGGAGTTCACTGGATCCTTTTTCAAGTAGTTTTCCTGATCGATCACAAAAGTCTGTCAGCTGTGTTGTGTCTAAACGTCCCTGAGTTTCTTTTTAGAGTGTCAGGACAAATTCAGAAACAACAGCTATGATAAAACACAAATTTGTTGACAAGATGATACGTCTGTAGTTTAGAGAAAAAAGCCTTTACTGCAGTGGAATTGTTTATTTTCAACTTACAGCATAAATGTTGCCCAAAGTGTAGTGGCTGGTGAAGAGATCTGAGGTAAGGTCGAGGGCTGCGTGGGCGAGAATAGCAGCATCTGCTGAGAAATGGGCGCGGTGCAGGATGTTGGCCATGTTGACCAGGGCTATATCTTTATGTTGCCTACAAGAACAGTGAATACACAAACACACCTGTGACTGGTCTCATACAATAAAAGAGTATATTAGTGCAGAAGGCTTCTGACCAGACTGGCAGTACCTTGGGGAGAAATGTAGAGCTCGCACTACACAGTCCACTGCCCTCTGAGGCTCATTCTTCATACGCCAGTAAAACGATGCCATGTTGTACAGCACCCAGGATGACGAATTCTGGAACGCACAATCATAAAGTCATGCACAATTTATTTTAAATGTCTTTGAAGGAAGCTGCTAACTGTTGGGCCTTTATGAATCTGCTTATTAGGGCTCGGGGCTTGGTGATGCTCTTAATGTGTCTGGCACTGACTATTGCTTCAATATTAAGGTGTCATAAACATATTTTGAAAACTGAATGCTAACTGAAAATATACACACACTCATGCGCATGTACACATAACCCAAAAAGTCTGGTCTGCATTAGCACTTGACTGTGTAAAGACTTTAGAGAGATAAAGTTGCACAGGTCGACTGTACCCTCTGTAAGCCTTGATGGATGCGATGGCCGACCTCGTCAACACTGCGGCCCAGCTTATGAGACAGTGAACTAAAAATGGGATCCTCCTTAGAGAGAAGTGGAGAGGTCAAGTTTGCCCTCTCCTGCACACCCTAGAACACACAAGAGAGAAAAGTAAATGACATTGGAGTTTGAGCAATTGATGAGTAAAAACAGAGGAGCTAAAATCTGTGTAATTCTGTTGTTGTGAATAATAAGCTGTGCACTTATCATCTTCTTTGGAATTTCTCAAAGATTTCACAACTGTAACGTAAATTAATGACTTCATAAAATGTGGTAAAGGTATCTGGGTTCTCCAAAACATCAGCTTTATTTACAAACATCAATTTCCCTACATACTTTGTCCAAGGGTCTCATGAATAAAATTGTTGTTCTTGAGACCCAGAGGCACAGATTACAGTAACTTACTTATCACCAAAGAAAAAGTATTTCTAAAATGATCACTTCAGTTTTACCTTTAAACATCAAACACACAGCACCGCTGATGAATTACAACAAAAGCTGCACTTTTTCACGTAGAATCAAAACCAAACCTCCGCTGACTATTCAGGTTGAACTGGAGAAGACATTTTGTTCTAAGTTCTGCATTACGGGAAGAAATTTATTGACACGCAGCTGACTCCTCTCTGGGTCGTTACCTTGCATTTCCCATTAAGTTCTTAGGGTCATTACTGAAGGTAATTACAATACTGATCACTGCATTTTATTTCATAAGGTTGGTTGGGCTTCCTTGATAAGAGGAACCTCTGGAATTCATATATCTGCAAAGTCTGAAAATAGGCAGCCTATATCTCATCTCTGGCCTAGTGAGAAGGTGATGCTGATCCAGATAGAGCTGCTTTAGTTATCACTGCAGTAATTAAGAGGAAAAATCTGCAAAGTCACCTACAAATCAGAACACTTACATTCACACTGAATGATCATTCTATCCCTGTGGCTGCCTTAAGTGTGAGCACCAAGTCTGAAGAATAAGAGGTACTTACACACATAGACTTAAAGCACACACCCTCTCCTCTCAAATACAGAGGTTTAAGTAAGGTTTTTCATCCCAATCCAATAATCTCTGGGTTACAAAAAACTAACATACATGTTGATCATTACTGTGAGTCATTCCCATCGCCTGAGCAATTGACAGGTTTGGCCTCTACTCACCCTGAGATGTTGGAAAGCATGGATGCTATAAGGTAGTTCAAACACTTTTGCACACTCAGGCTTTTCTAGATCTGGAGGCAGAGCAGAACGGGAATCCACATAGTCCTCGGGACTGCAGGGAGGACAGGAAGGAGAGGAGAAAAATGACTATATGAAGACAATTTTTTCATAATCATAAAAAGACAATGGCCAGACTCATTTAAAAATTAAATCTTGTCAAGCCTCCACAGGTTTAAATAACGCATTGATATAAGAAACATAAATAAAACAAAACCGTTGGCAATGACATGTTTTATTGAGCACTTACCTGATGTCTTTGCTTTCTAAGGAGATATAAGTGCCATCATACAGATCCAGGTCTCCCAGGGGTACCTTTGCCATTACGCAGTCTGCATCTTCTTTGTAGTGTCTCTGTTCCAGACCAGTGTCTCGGTCTTCATTTTCCTCTATGTGAATCTTCTGCGCCACTAGCTGCTTCTGCTCAACAATTACCAAAAGCAATCAGGCGGTGAGAAGTGGTGAGCACAAGAAAATGTCTTTCCCCCCTCTACACACCATTAAAACAGTGGTACCTCTTTTCTGCCTGAATTCAAATAAATCTAAAGGTAAGAAATACTAGTGTTGATGGAGCTGAACCTGAATATATAACACTGACACCAATCTACACACCTCCAGCTTCTTGAGGTAGTTAACACGAGTCTCCTGCCTCATGAAGATTACAACATCGTGTGGGTGTTTAAGATTCAAAGGAGAGTCCACCTGAAACGAAAACACACAGTAAGCATATTCAGTAAGCATATCAGTCCCACTTAGTGCGAAACAAATCACGCCAGCAGATTGGTCCATGGATAATATGGCCGTATATTATTTTTCTTGTTGAGTCATGTAGAAAATACTCGATCCAACTCTTTATTTCACATGTGGAAATTCATCCAGTCAAATCCCTACAGCTTGACAGTCAATAACCACAGATTCTCATTAAACGATGATAGCAGTTTGTTTGCATTTACCACCAACAAACACTGACATTAACTCTGGTATCTATTAAAAGTAGTTTACAAGTCAGACGTTTATATGGGCCTGAAATCATCTGTACATCTTGAACTCGACCTGCCTAATCGAAAGATAAGACAACTCAACTACTTTGACAAACCGAGCGACTTTAACCAAACACAATTGTCAATGTCAACGCTACTTTCTCTTTCGTATGTAACGCCACTGACGCTGGCAAACAGGAGTTTTGCTGACTTCAAACAAATATTACTGTTAGCAAAACACCGTAACAAATGCTGAGAAAACATAGTTAGCTTTATGAGCTAGCCACCTAACGTACGCGTTAGCAGGTCAATGAGCTAACTGTCATACTTGTTGTTGGATTTTCCCGTCCTCCGTGACAACCCAGTGGGTCGTAGCCCCTCCGGAGTCCACAATGAGCACACACAGGAGGATAAAGAGCTTCCCCTGAAACGACGTTTTTCGTGAATAGTTGACACGGCAGGGCAAAGACTCAGGACAGATTTTCCTGAGGTCCGCCATTTTTTTTCTGTCTCTTTTTTTCTGCTGTGTGGCGACCGTTTAGTCTCCGGCCAGGTGAGGGCGCTGTCGTCCACAGCGAACTAGAAACAGAAATCTCACCAGGTTATCTGTGATGACGTTTGGAAAAAAAAACAGGAAATTCTGTAGAAACGAAAAGTTCTAGACGTTTTAAGGCAAAGGTGGGTATAGTACATGAATAAAATCAGCTTTTACAGACACAGACATCGTCGGTAGGTTCATGCTGCTTTTGCCGTTGAAGACGTGTGTTCGCTACCCACCGGTTTGGTCAGTATATTTTACTTTTAATAGCTTTTCAAGTGCAGTTCAATTCGAAATGTACAGTTCCGCATACAGAGGCATGACTGCTCCATCAAGTGACAACATGACCAGCACCGCTACAGAGTTAGCTTGTCATAGCTGATCTGATATGAGATAGTTTACCTCTCTCAAGTTTAGTTTGTTGAGGCATGAGAATTATGGAAGACATGAGTTATTTAAGTTATAAAAGTAGCGTTTGCTTTCAGGAGGAGCTCACAACGCCTGTAGTTAGCTAACGATGTATTATATATTCTTCAGTAGTTGGGTAATAGTGTGCTTGACAGATGTTTTTTTTTTCCAAAGTACATAGCTGCATGTTGTAGATGGATTAATATCAGCTGCAGTGATATTGTGTTGACATTATTTTGCTTCCACAGTGTATTTTTTTAGGTATCCTATATTTAACCCAAATAAGTTGATATTTAGTATTTGAGATTCCTTTATTGACGTGTAGTTACCCGGCTTTAGCTTTGGTGACCTCATGAAACAAAAGCAAAACAGAAACCTCAAGGCCTCACGTAACCTCAGACATAAGTACATAAAACAGGGAAATAAATTAAGCAAGTATTATGGTTATTGAACAATTAGTGTGACAGAAAATGGATTGCCAACTATTTTGATAATTCCACATTATTCCTCATTTCCAGGCATTTGTGAAGACATTCTGGATGTTTTTTGTCTTTTGAGATAGAGAGCCTTAATAAGTCTCTGTTTTGGATCATCAATCAGGCAAAACAAGCATTTTGAAGACATTATGTTGGGTTGTAGAAAGTTATGATGAATGTGTATATTAAGGCTTGAAAACTGAGTCAGATCAAATATTGTCAGATATTATTTCCAGAGGGATGCTATTAACACTGTAAATCAGTTAGGTATAGTTATATCAAGTTATTATTTTGTTTATTGTATTCTAAGAGATGGGAGGAAGTTTAAAAGATTGTTATCTGATGAGAGGAAGTTAAAATGACTGATAGTATGCTGGGATTGTACCTTTAGATCCTCTGTCCCTGTTCTTTACTGTGGTGTTGCTGTGTAAACATCAGTATGGGAATGGCTTATGTTTTTTGATGATAGACACCAGTTTACACAGCCGTTTCCTTGAGCTTGAGTGTTGAAGTACCACTCAGGATGTTCATGATTACAGCACAATAAAGTCACAGTACACGACTTTATGAATGAAAAACCTTTTCAACTGTCTGGAAGTACTCCCCCCATAAAAATAATTAGTAATTTTTATTGAAAGACTAATATACAATATTGTTGTTTTTTTTTCCTTTTGTCTTTCAGCCTTAGATTGAAGCTCTGTACAGATGGCTTGCTGTGACAGCAATAAGGGGAGTTTGGAGGAGGACAGCTATGAAGGAGCAGAGAGTCCTGGCACCTTCATCAGCAGTAGCACCTCCACTAGTCTTCCGGTTGCTGCCCCACTCCAGGGCTATGATGTGGAGTTTGACCCACCATTAGAGAGTAAATATGAGTGTCCTATCTGCCTCATGGCTTTGAGGAACGCCATTCAAACACGCTGTGGTCACCGTTTCTGCAAGAGCTGCATTGAGAAGTCCATTCGGTATGCTTTTTTACAGCCCTCTACTCAACACTGCACACTAACTCACGTTTGTAATGCATTTGTTATTACCAGCATCATCGTTACTCAGTTGTCATTTAAAAATAAATGTCAGCACCAGGTAGAAATTGCTAATCTTGATGCTCATTGTAAATGGTTTCTGTTCTTCCTCTTGCAAAACAGTGATACAGGACAGAGATGCCCTGTGGACAATGAAATGCTGTCAGAAGACCAACTGTTTCCTGATAACTTTGCCAAAAGAGAGATTCTATCACTCACGGTTCGCTGTCCAAACTCTGGTTGTGGTTACAAAATGGAGCTCCGACATTTAGAGGTTAGAATTTCAAAGAGTGACACACAGCTTGGAATTTAGACACAGCTCAAATCAATCTAATTCCATAGATGTGTTTATTATACTGTATAGACCAGTGTTCCCCAACCCTGGTCCTCGAGAGCCGCTATCCTGCATGTTTTAGATGTGTCCCTCTTCCAACACACCTGATTCAAATGACCAGCTCATCATCAAGCTCTGCAGAAGCCTGATCGCTGATCACGATCCTGATCACTTTAATCAGGTGTGTTGGAAGAGGGAAACATCTAAAACATGCAGGATAGTGGTCCCCGAGGACCAGGGTTGGGAAACACTGGTATAGACCATACATGACCCCAGAAGCACGTATTATGCTTGATTTATCACTGCTAATGACCAGCAATGTCTAGCAACAAGTAAGATTACCTCACTTCCTCTTCAGTCAACACCACCACAGTCAGCAAAGAGTTTTCCTTCTGATTGTGACAACATTTCCTCATGGTGCTGAAGTATTTTAGTTTAATTACATGTGACAAATGTGAACATACTATTATATCTCTAATAGACCTGCAGAAATTGTTGGTCCAGGACCTTTGTAGAATCTCACAAACACACTACTGTACACTATGACGTAACTGGGGATTTCTGTAGGTTTTTTTTGTTTTTGGTTTTTTTTTTTGTACTTTTTTTGGCATAGAAAGGCAGGCTAGATGTCAAGAATGACATCTTTCTCTTGCTTGGACAGTGAAATTGTTACGTGAGTTATTGTTTTCCTAGCACAGAATAACATGCATTGTTTCAAAATAATGTTTTTGTTTTCCAGAATCATTTGACGCAATGTGAGTTTGCCACTGAGCCCTGTCCACAGTGCCAGCAGTCTGTGAGAAAAAGCCACCTAGATGAGCACAAAAATATTGAGTGCCAAAGACGACCTGTGTCATGTCCAGATTGCGTAGCCAGCTTTGTTTATGAGGAAATAGAGGTACTGTTGACTCACTTGTTGCTCCTCTTTTCTAAAATAGTTGTCATTGCATTGCATAACTGTGTACTGGTGAGGATTAGTCTCCTCACATTCTAGTTTTGGTTTCCTCCTTCAGCTTCACGAGCAACAATGTCCCTTCGCTAACATAACGTGCCAGTACTGTGAGATGGATCTCATTCGAGACCAGGTGAGTGTCACCATTACATCCGCTATGAAAAGGGCTGTTGTTGTGTTTTATAGCCATGAATTGTTACTTATTGAACATATGACAACAAGAAGTTCTCTTTTGTTTAAACAATGGGGAACTATTTCACCCCCAGTCACATCACATGTCACAGTTGACGTGGGCACCTACTGTTTCAGCAACAGCAAGTGCAAACACACAGCTTTCTGTTAGAAAGAGTAAATGAGTTCAGGTTCCTTCATCATTTGTCACGTTTGTCAATCAGTTTGCAGTAATGAATGACTTTCTCAAATGCGTGTTCAAAGCTTAATTTGAATAAATGAATAAGAATGAAACTAAGTTGCTGATGTTTTGTTTTGCTGTGTTTTTTCCAGATGGAATCTCATTGTGATACTGATTGCCCAAAAGCTCCTATCGCCTGTAACTTTAGCATCTTTGGATGTAAGGAGAGGGTAGGTGATCAGACTCCCCTTCTTATATGCTGTTGAAAGGACATTTCTTTAGAACTTGGTTTGTCATATGACTGTTAGTGATATCACGTGTCACAAAGACCTTGGGTACACTTGGTTTTGAAATGCATCTTGGGTGATCGGATCATAATTGGACAGCGGGAAATACAAATGTAAATGACCACCAAGAGGCACTGAGATCCGATCACTTGAACCACATGTGGTGGTGGGGGTCTGTGACGCATTTGAATGCATTCCTCTTGATGTGCAAATGATAAGGCATCCTGATAAGCCCCCGACAAGGACGTAACAGAAAGTACTTCATCCGTGCAGGACTGAAAACAGCTGCTTTTCTGTAGTTTAGTCTCCTTTGTCTTACGGGCCCTGACGCTTGCAGTAGTGACATCCAGAAGTGGTCAGCAAGATGGTTTGGAGATGCATGTTAAATACAAGTGTAAACAAAGATGTGTCTTTGCTGTCCACTTGTGATCCTATTGCCCAAAAGGCATTTTAAAACAAAGTGTAAACAAGGTCAAAGAGAACTGGTTTTCCTCTGCAGATGCAACGTCACAACCTGGCTCAGCACATGCAGGAGTTTACGCAAATGCACATGCGCTACATGGCTGAGTTTTTGCGTGGCCTCAGCCTGAATGGCACCACACCAAAAACCCTGTGGATGCCAGGACCTTCCATTTCCCCTGAGGATCAAGGAGCTGCAGCATCAGTAGCGGCCTGTAGTGGGCCCCGAGGAGCCACCAGCTGCAGCAGCAACTGTGCTCCGTGTCAGCCCAGCGAAGAGATGCAGAGGCTCAGAGAGATGGACAAACGATTGGTTACACAGGATCACCAGCTGCGTGAGCTCATCATCTTAAAAGAGACACAAGTAAGAGTGTAACAAAGTATTAATATGTGCTATGTTTTCTGTAGTGACATGTCTGTGTCCTAACCATTAGCTTGTGTTAATTAATGCGTGGATGAAACTTCAATTTTATAGCAAATAAATATTTTCTTTTCTTTAGACACCGATTCTTGCTCTTAATTGCCAAACAAAAGAATAAAACCTCAGTGTTACTACTTGATATTTATTGTATGTAATAGGATATTGGTATATTGATATTTTAGCCATTAGTTTTACCTACATGAATAGACAATGGCATTCAAAGTAGAGATGGAAAACTTGTTTTTCAAAAACATATGCCACGACTTAATTAGATTAAACATGACAGTTTAGTCATCATGGGCATTTACCAGAGACTTTTTAGATCTTGTCATTTTAGTCTTTCAGTGTCTGTCTTTTGAGACTGCTGTCCCTTTACTTTCACAGGTAGGCCAGCTTGCAGAGCTCAGGCGCAGGGTTTCAATGCTGGAAGAGACAGTAAAGGAGCTCGAGTCCCAGCAATGCCACGGTATCTTCATCTGGCCCCTTAAAGGTTTCTCTGCCCACCTGCGAAACCAAGAAGCCGGCCTGCCAGTGGTTGAGCACAGCCCCGGCTTCTACACAGGCCGCCCAGGCTACAAGCTGTGCCTGCGTTTACACCTGCAGACCCCCAACGCCCCGCGCTGCTCCAACTTCATCTCCCTCTTCGTCCACACCATGCAAGGAGCTTTCGACGGGCAGCTGACCTGGCCGTTCCAGGGTACCATCCGGCTCGCCATCCTAGACCAGAGCCCCGAGGGTCAGCATCACATGGAGGTGATGGAGACCAAGCCAGACCTGCAAGCTTTCCAGAAGCCCGCCAATCAGCGCAACCCCAAAGGGTTCGGCTACGTCACCTTCCTGCACCTGTCCCAGCTAAATCAGAGAGCTTTCGTTAAAGATGACACTCTGCTTATCCGCTGCGAGGTGACGCCACGCTTTGACAGTATTTTTCACCGCGATGGACCACCTGTACAGCCCAGAGGACCTGAGGCATCAGTTTCAAGAGACTAGGGTCAAAGTCATCTTCCATTGTTTTAGTATTGCTCACTTCATTTTAACTGATGGACATCAGGGAGAGGAGATTGAACATTCACAACATTTTTTTTTTCTTTTTAACCTGTCCTGTTCAGCAGCTTAGGCAGACAGTATGGAGTCTGGATGCCTTGTGGTGCCACAACAGATTTGCTCTACAAGGGAAGAGTCTGAAATACTCTTCCTGATGCAACCTTTATTGATGTTAACTGGCAGGCTACTGAACAGCACAGGTTCCAGGAAGGCTAGAAAGTGGGGAGGGGGTAAGACAGGATGGGAAAGAGCAGGGGATACAACACCAACAACAACAATGGCAACAGCAACGAGAGGGTGGGGGAGAAGGGAACGCAGAGTACAACAACAACAACAACAGCAACAACAACACAAGGAAGGAGAGAGGACGGGGGAGATTGGGAAGAGGAGAGTAAGACTCAACAACAATAACGACAACAATCGGGGAAAACGTCGCATATAAAAGTAATGGCAACATAAAAAAAACAGAAACAGCAACAGTGATTACAGCAGCAGTAGTGACGTTACCAGACTGTGAAGTTGTGTTAGCACTGACAGGCTGTACACAGACAGTGATAATATTATTATTTATGAGTGTTGTACATGTGCGTATTTATGGGCATGTGTGCATGTGGAAGTATGAGTGTGTGTGTGTGTGTATGTATGTGAGCATGACTGCATGCGGAAGTGTGTGAGTGTGTGTGGAGAACTATGTGTGTGTATGAGCGTGTGCGGGTTTGTCATTGGATGTGGAGGGCAGTTGATGCGG
>OOFC01047626.1:3958-15842 GCA_900323345.1 Pseudochromis fuscus
AACCAATGGCTACCGAGCTGCCATGCAAGGCGCTAGCCATCACTGGGAGCAACTTAGGGTTCAGTGTCTTGCCCAAGGACACTTCGACATGTGGACAGGAGGAGCAGGGGATCGAACCCACAACCTTACGATTCACAGTTATACTTTAAGTTGTAGATGAAACCATCTCAGCCAAAGTTCAGGCTCCAGTGTGTGTGTTGTCTTGGGGATATTCCAGATGGCCTCATTAAACTAAAATAAAAATCATAGCACTCACAATTGCTTTGGTAATAAACCAGTATTAAATAAACCAATAACATTTCCTGACTGATTAAAGTTTGGCACTAATTACTGAATGTCATCAAATCTTAAAACAAAAATATTCCTCATTAATGGCTCCCAGACACACACTAACTCAGAGGGGACTTGAGGCCTACAGCTGCCGGACCTGCTCTCACATTCAATAACAAAACGTGAAATCATATTGACCCAGATTCTGTCGGGTGTTTTTCCAAACTACACTGAAAGAGAGTTAACATGCTGGTGAACTGTCTGTTCGACTTAACCTCGAAAATGCTCTTCAGAGTGTGTCGACTTCAGGGCTGGTGAAAGAATCCACTAGTTTTTTTTTTCAGCTGGTGATATATTTATCCTCAACACTTCATCTTTTAATATTTATGCTTTCCCACATTCTTCCAATTCCACTTCCTGAAATAAAATTAGAATTACTGCTTGAGGCCCTGCTCGTTCTCTGAATACCTCGGCTCACCATGCGCCGCTCTGTTAGCATGTTTCCCTGAAGTGAAGCAGCAAAAGGGACAGTGCTCAACAAGTTTAACCCAAATGTCTGGCAGGGACACTCCAAGACAATGGAGTGTTAATTCCTTTTAAAATATTTTGTGTTACCATTTGCATATTTCTTCGCGTGAGATCTTAACCAAAAATATTAGCTCGTGCGCTGAAGACTGGATAAACAAGTATGTCTCAGTCGTTTTCTTCTGTTGGATTCAGTGGTGAGAAAACCTCAATCTTTGCCTCTTGTGTCTTGTGGCAAAGCTGCACGCAGGCAAGCAAATTCCCTGCATTTGCAATGTCACCCACTTAACATATTTCCCTCCTGTCAGCATTTGAAATGGACCGCTAACCTCCGTGTCCTCGAGAATCAAAGAGCACGGCGCAGCTCCCTTCCTCGCCGTGGATTCCCATAAATGTAATGAAAATGTATTTTCCAATCGCAACCACGTGTGTTCAATATTTGTTCCTCTTTGATGGGAAATATTCACGAACCCTCGATGGATTTCTGTTTATTTTAATCGACCTGTGAACTGCATGAGGAATAGTTACATCATATTTTGCTAAATACATTATGTCCCACATTATTCAGACACGACTAAAGCTCTCTCATTTGATTCCTGCTTCTGTGCCAAACACACATATAGTATGAAGTACATTATTGATCACAGTGGGGGAACGTTCCCTGTTCACTCCCTCCAAATGGAAAGTGCTAAGACTGCAGCTTCACCTACACAGCAGACTCCCTTGAGCTTCTTGGGTTTCTTCTTGCTCAAGGACAATTCAGCTGGGAAGACGTCTGCAGATTGGGGCATGAACCCAGTTCCCTCTAACTACCGAGGGGACCTTATAAAACACACATCAGATTTTCCAGCTTTCCTCAAGGACCTAATGTCTTTGACGCAGCAATAGTAAAGTCTCAATATTTGCTGGCAGACTCATTAGTGGATGAATTTTCTTCTAGTACTGACCCATGGTAACCTGATTTCCTTAAGTTAAACCACTTGGAATAAATAATGATTTTGTAAAAGAAAAAGCTCTAACAAGAAAAGAACAATAGTTGAGAATAAAATTTTCCAGATGGACTGTTAAAATAACCTCCAAACGCGCCTGCCCAGAAAGATTGCCTTCGTCCTCAATAATGATTCCAAGAAAGCCGAGATTTCCACACGGGTCATCGTGATCAAATGCATTTTGGTTGTTAAAGCGCGCTGCAAGTTTCCACAGCTGATGCTGCCATATCCCTGCAACTAATTGTGTTTAGTACACGTCTGGTCTGTGAATATGGGAGGAGTGCTGGAGGCCAGAGTAGTTAGGTGTATCGCTGGGCTCCAGTCTGCTGCCAAATGAACTGCTTGCAAAACTCAGAGGTTTGTGCTGCTTGTTTGTTGTGTGGTTTGCTTCCCTCAGTGTTTCACATGCCTCATTATTGGTCCTCTGTTTGTTTTGTGCAGCGGCCTTTGGAGAAGCCGGATGGCCTGGACGTGTCCGACCAGAGTAAGGAGCACCCGCAGCACCTGTGCGAGAAGTGTAAAGTCCTGGGCTACTACTGCCGCCGTGTGCAATAATCCGCTTCATGCAGAGAGGAACTTTATGCGTCCCAAGTCCCATCAAGACTTTCAACGTCCACCCTGTCCATCCAGGTTTCCCTCGACCCTGCCCTGCACACATCGTGGTGTCCTCTCCTCACGTCTACCCCCCTCTGTGTCACAGAAGCATCTAATCCTCAGTTTTCTCTAACATCTTCCTCCTCTACCGCAGCAATCCAACCATGTCACCTGTGGAGCACAGATTGTAGTCGTTGTATTTCCTTTTGATGACAGTATTGAAGAGTAACATCCAGGAACGAGGGGGACGTGTTTGCTTAGGATTCATTTCTCTCTCAAAGTGCTCTTCAACTAAAGCAGAAATTTGCCAAAATCAGTGACTTTTTTAATGTAACCACAGTTAATACGAGTCAAAATGGAACAACAGCAAATTATTGTATTAATGAATTAATACACCAAACGTGTGGATTTCATTGGTGTCACTGAATAGATTACCTCACCTCGGGGTTTGTTGGCTTTGTGTTTACAGAAATCTGCTTTCCATTTCCCTGCCAAGTGAAGTGTGTGGTGATGTGACGAAACGTTTAGCCGAGGCCCTCTCCTGATGGTATAATGTACACGAGGGCCTGTGATGTCTTGCCGTATTAGGGTCAACAGCACATCTTATTAACTGTGAATTAACTGAGGGATAATGTGCCATACATCCCTAGCTTACATTTGGCCTATTTATTTTCTTGTTGTCTTGTGTGCAATTTGAATTTTAACTGGGACATAAAGAAATATTTTTTTGTATGTTTGTATATCACATTATTGTGTAACTGCTTCCACGTCATTAGAAAAACTACTGTAGGTTCAGTTGTGTAGTGTCGCTCCTTGGCTAGTGCATTGCTAACAGATAACGTTTCAACCCCACCCCTCCATTTTTGTTTTGTTTTTTCAATAACCTGTAGTGTTTAGATAAATATGGTAAATTGTGTAACTGTAGTTTTCAGTAAAAAGAGGAGTCCACACTTTTTCCTGTGAGTGTCATGTTGAGCTGCCTGCCACAGTTTGATTACCAATACTCAACATGATTTCAGGATTAACTGAAAAACCTAATCCTCAAATTATTAAACTACAAAGAAGCAGTTTGGTTTTGTTTGAAAAAGATTCAGAAAAGATGTTTGAGTTCAAATTTTAAAGCCTTTTGATGCCTGGCAGCCTCGGTGGAGTCAGTGAAGTAAAATGGAAACTTTTCCAAGGGTTTGCACTCTTCAAAAAACTACGTCCAACAACAGAGAGAGAGACAGAGAGAGGGTCTGGAGGGAGGTGAGGCTTTGGAGAGCTGTGTGATTTTTAGGATGGTCGAGAGAAAGGATACGATTTAATACAGAAGATCTAATGTGTGATATGGTGATGCTGAGGAGATATTGAAAGTGATGGTGAATTAAGTTTACACGTGCATTCATTTGTTTATGGGGCCTACTATCATAAACCATGTCTTTAAAGGAAGAGAAGCACCCTTTGTGTTTACACATATCAGGAAATAATTCTGCCTTGTAGAAATCTGCCTTTCAAGGATCCTTGATGTAGGAATTGTGAACTGTTTTATATGTACTGTATTTCTAGCTGGTTGTCTGTATTTTATACTGTAACATACTCGACGTGCCTTAAAAAAAAAAGACTTCAAGTATCAAGACTATGAGGCCATTTGAAATTTGGGAAAGACGTGGGGAGAGGCTCAGAGGCGGAGCAGTATAAGCGCATGTGGTAACTGTGATGCTCAGTAAGTTTGATGTAGGTTCAAGATGTGACAGAGGACAAGAAAACGGTAAAGCTCCTCCATTAGCGGTTGAACTGGCGTAGTGGGTGTTCGCTTCAACGCAGTTTGCTGAGTTGGAGGCACAGGCTGAACCAGCATTTCCAGCTGGCAAAAACAATCCCACTGTGGTCTGTTGTCATGGAATATCAACAAAGATGTTATTTCTTCGTCGATCCTCACAACACAGTGTAGTCGCATATGAAACTGTGGACCTCACTCTTTGTTTTTTTTATCTATTGTAGTTATGTTTATCCAAGGAACCGTGGGTTTTGTCAAAAAATATACATGGTTTCTTGCTTTAGTGGGAGTGGGTGATAATGGTACATTACAGCGTGGGGGAAACTAAATTCCATCAGTAGAGTTAAAAGGGCACTCCAGTGATGTAGTGTTGCAGTTTCACTAAGTTAGGAGGCTTGCAGGAGACACTGAAGAAGAATAGTGCGTGCACCAGAGGCTGAAATAGCTTCACCTTTAACCCGTAGTGCGGCTCAAGCTCCAAAAATGCATTTATCTCCATAATGCGAGTAAGGCATGTCAGTAGCATCTTATGTTAGACTCCCCTGCCTTGTAAATGCTCACATCTTTAAACCCCCCACCCCTCCAGTTTGTAACGCAGCCTTTTTGTTCAGGATGTGTCTCCAAGCTTGAGCTAAAAATAACTGTTGTGACGTCATAGTGACATCAATGCTCTCTGGGGCGGGTGAACTGAACTTCAAATCTCGCGGAGTGCTCCTTTAAAGGAGGGATTTGGCAGTTGTGGATATACTGTATTTTCTGGACTATTGAGCGCACCTGTCAATAAGCCGCTATTGAATTAATTCAAACAGTTTCATGTGGTCCACTCTGACCGGGTCTGATGTGACGACGCTAAATGTACCGGCGGCATGGAGCTTGCTAGCTTGTAAAAAGCTAACGAGCTTCGTGCCACCGATACATGAGCCAGAGCGTTGGGGAAAAAAGTAGCAGCTTATAGTCCTGAAAATACGGTAGATTAAGATATAGATTTGAAAGACACTTCTTACAGCTCGCAACTGTTGGGAACAAACCATTTTTCTTACTGTTAACGTCTGTCTTTTGCTCCGTGTGGTGACACTAACCTAACAGGCCTTAGCTAGCTAGTGAAAGGAATAGATACCAATGATGCCTTATGAACTAACCTCATACACAACGTTGTGATTCACAGATTTCTGACAGAAAAGAAAAGAGACGTAGTTATAAAGAAATCCTGTCAGTTTGATTCCGCCCAGAGACATGTTTGGAGGAGGCCGTTTTAAATGGCAAATCGAGAGCCAATGGAAGCAGCTGATACAGTGCATTTGAAAAAAGAAAAGAAATAAATCTCTGCTTTCAGACACAGTGTCTTGAATTACATATACTTGACTTTTCTAGTACCTTTTCAGTTCAAAATTGTTATTTTCTATAAATGAGATGTGTATTTTCGAACACTTAATAGATGTTGAAAATTTTAAAGCAATCTGCAAAAACTCAAGAGTTATTTCCCTGACAAAGAAAGATTGTTTTATGTATATATTTGATGGCCATCATTTTCAATGGTAGTAGCTCTTTTGAAATGTTAAGCAATATTAAAGCTTTTTGTGTGTGTGTGTGTGTGTGTGTGTGAAGAAGGGCCTATTGCTGAGAAATAATCAAAGCTGGGAGTTTTTTTTCTTTATGTTTTACAATAATCTGAAGGGTTATCCTGCAGAAATATTTATGGAAAGACTTTTTACAACACTTTTTGTATAGAATATGCAACAAAGTTACACTAAGGAGGAAATATTGATGTCTACATAGAATATTATTAAAAAAAAGCTGGTACATAATTAATACCCTTTCTCAATTATAAGCCATTGTATTTTTGTGTTATGTGTTATGATGTTATCAGTGTTGAATAACCCATGTTATTCAGTTGTTATGTGACTAATTATGAGCTGCCATTTACATCTATACAGCCGCATGTATTCATTTTGTAAACATTATGAAGATATATTGTGTTAACATGCAGAAATCTTTTTTTTCCTTAATTAGTGACGGATACTCACCACTGTATAAGCACATTAAACTGTGAGATGTAGTTTGCTTAAAGCAGCAATGACAAGAGACTATTATAAAATGTTCAAGTGTTATTAGTAGTTTAGGAGAATATACTTTTGTCAAGAAAGCGTGTGTGACAAAGAACTATTTCAGAGTTTGCATGTGCATGTGTTTGGTTTTGAATGAAATATTATTTTGTGCATTGTATACTTATTTAAATACTTTACAGTAGTTTGCTACAGTACATATTGTTTGTAATATTATCAGCAACTTCTGATTGTTATTAGTCTTTAAGTATTTCATTTACTGCAAATGTAGCCTCTACGGATAATACATATTTACTGAATGTAATGTGTTAACACTTGTGTGGTCAAGTTGGAAAGTTCTGTTTGTATTCTTTACTGTCTGTATCACTTGAGATGTTTGTAATGCAGTATTGCAATAATGTAATATTTGAATTGGACAGAACACAGGCGTGAGGTTGGGAAGACAATGATTTTGGGAAACAAAGGACAGTCATGGTTTCGAGAGTCGACCACAGGTCTGTTTTTCATGTCCATGAAACGGCATTCCAAAATGTGCCTTATTTGTTAGTTGGAAAAACATTTTAGTGCTTTAGTGCTGTTAAGAGTTTGATGAATTAAAGTCATATTGAATTAGGACTGCTTGGATTGTGTCGTCTAATTTGTGTGGGTCCTCTGTTGAATTGATGTTACCAGTAATTGGAAGGTTTTCACTCTGGTGTTTGATTTCAGCCAAAAGCAACACATTGTTTTCTGAGCTCTCCTGCCTGTGTGATATTCATTATTCAGAGTATATGTTTTCTCCATCACCCCGAACCGTGTCCTTGACTGCAAGTCTTACACAAGACGAAGCGTATAGATCATGATAAAGAGGTTTTTAATGGATTATTCATGGTGGTTGTGTAACGCAGACGGGAGAGAGACTTGTAAAATTATTTCTTTTCTTTTTTTTTTTTTCACTTTCCGTGAAAGTGCTGAAAGATAACAGACACATAAAGCTGCCAAGACCTGATTTCAACACTTTGAGTCCAACTGTCGAAGGGAAAACCAAAACACACAAAAAAGACACCAGCTGACATGGGTGCTGTGTGATAAGTGTAGACATTTATAGGAGAACCAGCTTGTACCAGTTGTAAAGATGTCATTGTTTTGCATTTGTATTAAATGCTGGCCACAGGCACCATTGTCTCTCCAGCCAAGTTTCCATGCACAATATTGGACATGCATTCCAAATAACTAAAACTAAACCAGAGGGTGGGGACCCAAATTATATCAAGTTTGTTACAACATCTCCAGCTCAAACAGAGCGAGAGCTGAAAAGTCTCTATAGCAACAATGTAATCTGAGAATTCAAACAAACGGTGGAAGGTCAGTGCGCATATGGTTTCATTTAGGGGCAAGAGCTGCTTTTTCATGTCGCTTCATTATTTACTTTTATAAAGTATTAGCTCGATAAGCAGCACCACCCAGTCTCTGGCTTTCAGACATGTCCTGGCCTCTTTCTCCCCCTGTCTCTCTCTTTAAGACGCCGTGTCTTTCAAATAAGGAGGGAAGGACGAGCAAGCTAAAGACATTTTCAGGTTCCTGTGTGGTTTCAGGGGATTAAATCATCTGCTTTGACTCTGTCCAGTGAGGCCATATGTGCATCATCCGTCAACTGTATTCATGTAATTTTTCACCTCCAATGTAGGTGGATGTTATATCCTGCTCTGATGGACAGGAAGTCAGTGGTGCTTGCGTCCGTGTCTAAAAAAAGCTGCCAGATCTTTTCCGGGAAGCTTTAAAACCAGCGGGACTGGTGGCACACGACAGCAAATATCCTGTACTGAGACCAGAGCAAGAAAAATCTGAAACTGGTCATTTATTTGGCAGTAAATGGAGAGTAGCTGCACAATAATTATTACATTTAAATTCATAGATTCACTCAAAATATAAACATTCCATACTTCATTTTTATTATCATTATTATTATTATTATCATATATTAGAAAAAAGAAAATTATCTGTGGCAGTTCCTCTGTGAAAGTATCGTGAATATAAAAGGGAAGTTGAAGTAAATACTAAATCGCTGCACACTGAGTCATCCAGCTGAAGTCTGTGAATGGACTGAGGTGTTATTTGATCTCCCCACAGTCAGTGATGACAATTTTCTTAATCACGCCACCGTCATGTAAACCAAAGGATTCCATCTTGGTGACCACGTCCATACCGTCCTTCACCTGCCCGAACACCACGTGTTTACCATCAAGCCTGTCGGGAGAAAAGATAAAAACTGACTTTCACATCTGGTAAGATTTTAATCTGGTGACACTACGAGCAGGAGATGACTGATTATAAAGTTCTACAAATTATTTACCAGTCAGTTTTTTTTGTACAGATGAAGAACTGCGAACCGTTGGTGTTTGGCCCTGAATTAGCCATTGAAAGTGTTCCTGCACAGAACAAGAAGCCAAATTAATATCGATGCACTCTACAAGATCTTGATCTCCTTTTTACTTACCCCTGATCCAGTGGCATTTAGTCGTGGCTGTAGCAGAAGAAGAAGCGTGATGCAATTCAACAAATATGCACGGAAAAGGTCTGTTTCTCTTTTCTAAAATTGACGCAAACAGAGATTGTGCAACTCCAAACGAAGCATCAGATATGTGTGCATGTGGATAAAGTTTATTTAAGAGAGAGAGTTATTTTGATTAGTGCATGCTGACTCACTAAAAAGTAGGTCATTCACTTGAGGATTGCAAAATCTATATAACCATCAGTTTTAATGATGCATGAGATTAGATACTGCCATCTAGTGGAGAGGAAACTACAGTAAAACACATTCTATACTAAATGAAAATACAAGCAAGAACCTGGCAAATCGTACAGTTAGAAAGCTATGAAAAATATGTTAAAATATAGACAAGACAAAAACAATTAGTATAATTATTTTTCTCATTGATAAATCTGGTGATCATTGTTTATTACCAGCTTTTTTGGTCTTGGTCTGTTGTTTAATAAAAAAAAAAGATTGCTCAAATGGCACAATTATCAAAATTGGTGATCAGCTTTTGGTTGATCTATTTTTTAATGAACTGACTATTTGTTTCAGGACACAGGTGAATCTCCAGCACAGTGATTTGTCCTGTAGTCTGCCATATTCATTAGCATTAGATCCAATGATATGTATCATGAATGGATGAAGGGAGGGATGTTTACCTGGTCCAGTGTGTTTTAATTTGAAGTTTTCATCTTTGAATGATTTCCCATAAATAGATTTGCCTCCTGTGCCATTGTGGTTGGTGAAATCTCCCCCCTGCAACAATAATGACAAAAAACAAAATACAAGATGATCCATATTGCACAACTCTGCACTTTTCAGGCTCTTGAGATGTGACAAAACTATTGTGACAACCTGTGTCAATTTTACATTAAACTGTACGTCACTTGTCTTGTTGGATTCCTGGTGGTTTGTCTCCTCAAGTGTCAACTGACTGTGTTGTTCTGAGTGTCGTCCTGAAGACATTTCACCTTGTGGACGAAAGTCAAAATATCTTCAGTTGTTCTAATTCTTGAATTGTAGATAGAAATGGACGAAGCAACCGGGTCTCAAATAGGGGGCCAATGCAGAAGTGAGAAAAAAAGTGCAATACTCCAGATGACCACTAGATGCTTGCTCCACAACATGCTGGCTCCAATTGACTTCAATTCAAAAATCATAATTTTCAATCATGATATACTCAGTCAATACATTTCTGATGTGTGATGTCATTAGCTGCATTCAGTAGATATTAGACTTAAAAAAGAGGAAGATGTAGGGGTGTGGTCAGTTGAGAGCAGCTCTGACCTGGAGTCTCAAACACATGGTTCAAGAGTTAGACCCACCTCCTTAAGTCACCTTAGCTTTTTCGATTTCATATACATACTGTGGTGTGATTGAATGCTGCTTGGCTAACCATGACCTGGATGACTGAGCATCTTCAGAGCAGATGAAGATCTTTTTTCAGGTCAACAATAGATGTTAGTGGTGGCTGAATGAAGCTTTATGAAGCATTAAGGTCTTCTTTCTATTTTATAGTGAAATGATTCAAAGCTCGGGGGCTTCACTGTGAGGAGGAACAGTGACACCTGGTGGCAGACTGGAATTACAAGTTCAACAACAATCCCAAGTGTGTGCAATAAAACTCATTTAAAGCTGCATGTTCATGAGCAGGTTTGAAGTTATACACAGCCTTTAGTGATGTGGCTTCTGTCTCTTTTTGTGTAGCAGTAAAAGTAAATATTGGACAAAAATATAAAATCGTGTGATCACAGCTGGATTTGATCCTGCACCCAAAGTGATAGAAAAACCATACTTGTCACGTGCAACCTATTCAAAGTTGAAGAGACAAAGCCAAGTGTTTTATCATATATTCAGCTTACATAACAGAGCACATATGGACATAACTACGGCACATACACCTCAGTTGTGACTCTTACCTGACACATAAACTCAGGTATGACCCTGTGAAACACAGACCCCTTGTATCCAAAACCATGTTGCCCTGTGCACAGTGCTCTGAAGTTTTCTGTGGAGATCTCAAAAACATTAATGCAAATGAAGAAACAGTGATAAACTACGACAATAAAAAAAATACTGCCAGATTAAACATACCTGCAGTCTTTGGCACTACATCCGCATGCAGCTGCAAGATAATACAAACCAAAGTTCAATGAATGAATGTCCTGTCTGGCTACTAGTATAGTGAGACGTGCTGCATGTAACGCTGTATTCAGACCAAGGTCTTTAGCAGCGGCTAGTACGTTAGCTTGCTACCTCAATGGTTATCCTTCCAACCGGTTCACTGTCGGCCTCGATGTCCAGAAACACGACCGGGTTCTTGGAGGGAGAGGAGGAGAACAGCCTGGAGGCGGCGATGCCCAGGGAGCTGTATCTCATACGGTTTTTCAATGGTATCATCGCTGCTCAGCTGACAGGCTGAGGAGCTGCAGGCCATGGGTCCTGCTGCTGATGTTTACATGTGACGTCACGCTAAAGTCAGGAAGAGGGGAACTAAACAGCGACATCACGTGGCCGGAAATAAATAAAGGTTGGTTCAAATGTATTTTTTATGTACATTACCTAAACTTAAACGAGGGTGAGTCATTCATTTATACTTTTATTAGGGCCCGAGCCCAGAGGCAAGGGCCCTATTGTATTTGTAGTGTTTGTTTTTTTCTTTCTTAGGGCCCGAGCCCTAAGGCAAGGGCCCTATTGTATTTGTAGCGTTTGTTTTTTTTTCTTTCTTTCTTTCTTTCTTTCTTTCTTCTTGTTACGCCTCTTCAAACCTTAATTTGACCCCCTAAACATGCTCAAAAACTCACCAAATTTGGCAGGGACATCAGGACTGGTGAAAAATTTGACAAAATGGAAAAACCAAACCCCCCACTGCAAAAATGGGCTCTGTAGCGCCACCTAGGCTCACAATGGCGCCCGCTGCGGCCCACAGGAACATCGCAGAGACACGGGACCAAAGCCAAATTGTAGTACTCATCAAGACCTAAACCTCACGCACTGGTACCCCTAGGCTAAAATCAACAGGAAATCCACCATTTGCACGCTAATCTTAAATCGAACGCCAAAATTTCACTTTCTTTAAAAACTATCTCCTTCCACACCGTACATGGTAGCGGTTTGAAAACTTAACAGATGACAGAGGAGACAGTGCTGACCAAAATGACTTTTGGGT
>OOFC01047629.1:0-29094 GCA_900323345.1 Pseudochromis fuscus
AGGTAATTTATTTTTTTGGTCAGAAGGTTCAATAAACACTCCCATTTCAAAACATTTGCCTCTACAGGATGAATCATGTTAATTCTACACCATCATCAGCAGCTATTTATGAATCAACAGCTCATTACTAGAGTTGTAAAATCCTATTTTTCCCCGTTAAAGCCAACGCTAACGTAGACGAGGGCTCGACCCGGTGAGACGCAGATAAGATCAGAAAGGTTTCAGCCAGACAGCAGAACAAATGTTTTACATCCCAAAATACACCGACGGGTTATCTATGACCCTACCTGGCTTTCATCTGTTTAGAAATGACACAATGGCCATCCTGAACAAGAAACCAACGGGCATGCATAATGAATGAGCCCAGCCTAATTCATTTCCATGATGTGAAATTGTATTGTCAACCTGCAACACTGATGGCTCCGTAATGACAAAAAGCACCCGCATGCATTTTTAATCAACCTTTCCTCTTTGAAAGCCAGGAAATCTCTTTATGCCTCTGACCGTCCCAGTTTAGAAACTGGAAACAATATTGGTGCAACCCTAGAAATGCTAATGCTGCCGGCGGGCGAAGATTCACCACCGGCGGTAAATAAAACACACAGGGGCTGTAATGAGGAGCGGGCTATAATGACTGGGTTTGTCAATGAGGTGACAGCAGACGGAGCCAGCATTCATCATTCATCTCAGTCACTGGATAATGATGCATCACATCTGTATCTTCAGCCGCCCTCAGCCATTTGCTGGCAGATGGCTCGAGGCGGGCTCAGCGAGCTCACAATCACAAAGACGAGCGACCGCTGCACCAAGAGAGCTGCCAAGACCCACTCAGCCCAATTAGCTTTTATTTATTTATTTTTTTTTACTAACATACTCCTCACTTAATGTCAGATTACATGATAGGAGGGGAATCCTTTTGCAATGCAAGAAAATACTGGTGATTTTCTCTGAAACTTGAACATCATAGTTCACTGATGGGAAGCAAATCTCAGTATTTATAAAAAATAAAAATAAAAAAGTCTGCCCAAGTTGAGTCTCTAGTTTTTGTAACTGGTCTAAAACAAGTCTCTTAAAGGAGTTCTTAAGTAATCTGACGCAGTTTTATATCAATTCTCAGGTCGGTCAGAGTAATCCAAGTCAAGGTGCATGTTATTTAAAGGGGACATATTATGGAAAATCCACCTTTTAAAGTCTTTTATATGCATTGTTTGGTATGTGGCTGTCTCCAAACCCCCTGACTGTGAGATTGTAAAACCATCTCATTGTTCATGAGCTGCTTGTAGAGAAATACCTGCAGTAAAACAAGCAGTTCTAGAATCTGATAAATTGTGATGTAACAGTGTATCTGACGCTGCATTAGCCAATCCCTCCGCAGTATCCCACGTGGTCTCCCACAGTGTAGGATCCGCCTTCTCGAATTTCTCTGTTACAGAAGTTTGGCCGCAACATGAGCGTACAAAAAACTGTGTTTGAGTTGTAAAAACCCACACATTTCATTACACAGCCTTACAGTGGAGTGGATTCATCTCATGTACGATTCCTCGCGTTGTGCTGGTTTCCCGGTTACAGCGACAGCATCATTACATCAGTGCAGAGCAATGGAGGGGATCGCCTTAAAGCGACAGGCACCTAAAAACAGTGTGTTGTGACTACAGCTGATGCAGAGTGTTTGAGGCGGACTAAAATACAGGATCAAAGTGGAGTTTCACCAAGAAACTTCACAGACATGTTTTAGGGGCGCATAAGATTGATTTTACCTTCCCTGAAACCAGTATAATATATCTCCCTTAAAACGAGTCAATTCTCAAATCTCAAAATGTAAATCTCATGATCATCTCAATGCATCTGAGATGATTCCACAGCAAGTTTTCAAGAGCAAAATGTGTTAAACATTATTTATTATAAAGTGCCTCTAAAGCATGTTCGACCTATTGAAGTATGAACCAGCTCAGGTTTTATGACAATGTAAGAACTACCCCTGTTATTTATTCATTGTGGTTGAATTTTGAGCTTGAAACTGAACAGAGATATGTGTTACAGATTATTATTAAAGCCCTCCATGACTTGGGATTGTGTGATTGTGTTTTAGCTCTCAAAATGTGTTCAAGGATTAAGTTTGATCGAAGAAGTCCTCATCTTTTGACAAAAGTCTACAGCTTTCAGAAAGAGAAAGATAAAATAACTGTCACGTACTCTGTGCTGTGAAGCCTTAAAAAGCAACAATCAAGGCTGCCTGAACAAAAGATACACCGATTTAATGAAAGCTTTTATTTTTTTAATCATATATGTTTAAAAAGAATAACTACTATTCTCTTTCACAATAGACCGTGGATCATGACCATTAATTCTGTCTGTGATGTACAGGCCTGCAGAGAGCACCAGCAGGTCTCAGGCATTCAAAAGTCAACCGGCAAGCATCAAAGAACCCACTCATGCTCCTCCACTCTTCCTGGAGTGTGACTCACCATCGACCAGCGTGAATAACCTGCCAAAGACACACAAACTTCACCTAGGCAGGAAAACCACTTTGAGAGAGAGAGAGCTGATGTTTCAAATAAAAATCATGTTTGTTTTGTTGGTCCGTGGGGAAAGAGACGAGGGTTTACACAGAATGACGTTATGTATTTTCAGAATAAAAGATCCAAGGATCAGTAAAGTGTAACACTAAAGATGCTGTAGGTTCAATTAGGCGTCGCTTTGAATCAAACAAATACAACAAAGATTCATATCTGACGAGGGCTCGTTGAGGCTGAGAGCAGGTGGAAACATGTTTTACTAATTCGACAGTGGGAGTGTGTGTTACTCTGTGGGATGCTACAATATCTAAAAACAGGATTCACAAGGAGCAGGGGTCAGTTTGTTCCATATACTCTTTAAGCCTGCGGTCACGGTGGGATCAGAGCTGTCATTGGTGGGATGCCAGAGATTTGTGAGTGCGGGTAACTGACCGTGTTTGTTTAGATTAATGGCAGATGCATTAAGAGAGCTGGAAACAGGACGGCTTATTCCCAGAAGTCAAGACTGTAACAAAACAAAATCGAGCCACTGTGATAAAAGAGGCGTGATGAAAACAGAACAACTGCAGATAAGGTGGAATATTATTCTTTCTTTGATGGGAGGTTGAAGAAGTTTTATCTTGGGATTTTTATAAAGAAAACCTCAAGTTAGCACCAACTTTGTGTCAGATATGAAGTGTCTTTACATCTTTTATTCAACTTAAATGTATAGCAGCAGGAGTCTGATTTTTATTTCCAAAATAAAACCACCGAGGGACTTCCCTGGTGGACTCCAGACAGCTGCAGAAAAAGCATCGATGTGGCCGTGGATCAAAAGCATGCATCACGTTGTAGCACGCTACTTGGGCGCAAGCATGGAACGTGGAGCTAATCGGCCCCGGCTGGGTCGTCTGGGTTAGGGTGTCTGATGGTCCCCAAACCCCGCTATGACCCTGGGTTCATTACTGATGATGTGTCAAAGTCGCACCATCTGCTGCTTCAAGGGACTAGCTTATCTGGCCTTGCTAGCGACTTCCAGGAAAGGTCGGATGACCATTGCGATGGCTGAGACAACGGTGGACCCCAAAACTGCAGCTCCTGTGAGGGAACACCTACTCATCTTGGAGACAGCTCTTTGAAACCTCTAGGGGTGCTCAACATGAAGGTGCTACAATAGAAATTAGCACTGGACTATAAACTATGAGAGGATTACATATTTACAAGAACCTTAGAGGTCTGAGGATCCACCAGACCAACATGGACTGCATAAAGAGGACGCAAGTGGAGCACTGCATTGATTCAATGTATTGTCCAGCACTTGATGAGACGTAGGAGGAACATGGCCCTGAGTTACCTCACATCGTTTACAACCTCAGAGATCCACATGATGCACCGAGGAGCAGATGCAGGACATGGGAGGAAGGGGCGGGCACAGGAACAGGAAAACAGGCAGAAGCAAGGCTAAGACGAGGTCCTGGTAAGTGCTGTACCAGCCAGACGATCCGAGCTTGGCAGCTACACAAGGCTGCACTCAACAAAGCCCAGAGGGAAGAGAGATTTCAGCTCATCCAGGAAAACATCAGCACAAAGGTGGAAAAAGTACAAAAGAAAGAGAAAGAGCAGGAGTGAGGTTTCTGATCCAGTCAGCGTGAAGTCCTCCCAAACCCATGCAAGTCCCGGGGTGGAGTTAACACCTTGGGTTCCTCGAAGAACATCATGAGGTGATGCACAAAAGTCTTGATGATCAGGTGGTGAAGGCAGCAGAGATCAACTGAGTGAACAGGAGCTCGAGGTGTAACGTTTCCTTTGTTAAGAAAAAAACACATTGAAAGGATGACACTGAAGCCAGATTGGATCATGGTGCAATACAAACACACTCAACTTCAGGATTGTTTGAATATTTAGATCTTTTCCCTTCAGATAAAGTTAAATACTGGGGCAATTCATCAATTATTAATTTGTAATACTTGTTGGTTAGCTTGGCTGTGAATCACCCTGCAGCCATACAAATCATCTTTTCCATTAACTTTTGTTTTTGTTGTTTGTCGATTCAGAGCTGCTGTAAATATCTTTGTGATGGGGCCTGGCATGTGAGAGACACAGTGGTCATTACGACTGTCCACACTAACTAGAGTTTGTTTACAGGGACCCTGCACAGTTTATCCTCCGCCCGGGGTGATAACAGCAAATTAGCATGTTTACGACAACAGCCGTAAAACGTGATCGACTGCAAACCTTGACAAACACGGACACTGAGTGAACGTTGGAGACATTTACAGTGTCGTTACTGCTGACCTCTCGCTCCTTTAAAGCTGACAGGACGTCTGTGACATGATGGCAGCGCGCTCAACCTCTCGTTATTGCCTCACAACCCGAGATTAGAGACATCTTACGACTCACAATCTGATTGATAGGAAAAACACAACAAGTGTGACATGATAATAAAATCAATCAGCCAAACGGATCCAATTAAACACACAAATATCGGCTCCACCTGTAAATAATTTGCTTAAAGAAAGATGACAGGGCCTTTAAGAGACAGCTGCGCCCCTGCTCTGTTCAGACCTGTGGTTCATCGGCTGCGTGTGCTCCACGCTTGTGGCGACAGGCAAAAACACAACATGCATACTAATGGTCCTGGGTAGTGCTCCCGAAGCCTGGCAGCATCCTCAAGCATGATCTTAATATAACCTGCACAGCATGTGTTTCATAAACAGTTCACAGGCCTGTCTGCCAAAACAAAAAAATCATGATTAAACAAACCAAATTACAGCATCGGTGGAAAAAAAGGTGCTTCTCTGTGTTGTGTGTTACTCACTTGTATGTCACAAGGTCAGGGAGAAGATACAGACATTTGCTTTTTGGAAAATAAATCAGAACATTAAAGAAAAAGCCATTATTTGTATCTTTTATTTTTTAAAAGCTACTTTTTCACAACTTTCCTCAGACAGAAATGAAAAAATAAACAGCGTAATGTTTCATGTGAAAGCTTTAAAAAGTCATTTATAAATATTTCTATATATTAAAATCATGATTAAATCTGAGTGCATTATTAAACTCTGCCGATCAGGGTAAATGATTATGTATCTGCAGTTCTGTGTATCTAGATTGCGACTATTTTGAAGGACAAGCAGCACAGTTTTGAAGCTGCTACTACAAACCCCACAGAGAATATCCGTGGAGCTGGTACAGGACTTCATAAAAAAAAAACAGACTGAATATTCATCAGGTTTCTAGAAAATAAAGTTAAAATTGCCCTTTGTTGATAGTTTCCTATAAAGCTCTCAAGTAGTGAGAAAACACAAAGAGATCTAATAGTTATTCCAACTGTGTGTTCATCCATTGTTGATTCGGTGTGGAGCAGCAGCCCAGGTTAATGACGCATTAGTGACGTCTTTTCTTGTAGCAACAAGACACAAAAATAAATTCCTCTGAGAAATTAAGATCTTACTCAAGGGGAGAGCGTTGCATCGAGCATCTGGTGCAAACACCAATAAACAAAGGGCAGGTCAGTGCATGTGTGTGTGACCAATTTTGATATTTGAAATTTTGATCCATCCTAATATCACTTATGTAGATTTCTACTTT
This sequence comes from Pseudochromis fuscus, assembly GCA_900323345.1. Lineage (NCBI taxonomy): Eukaryota > Metazoa > Chordata > Actinopteri > Pseudochromidae > Pseudochromis > Pseudochromis fuscus. The sequence continues at coordinate 6,084 of OOFC01047629.1, forward strand.
GAGGAATGAGGCCTCAGTAGGTTGTCTCCATTACATTTATCAGAGTACTCCACAGAACAGCACTGAGATATATGCACGGATCAGGTGTAAGTGAAAACATAAATCTCAGTTTGGTGTAAAGTGCGACATTATTTATTACCAGACGAGATAACAATCAGGTTGCATAATGTGCTGTGGTCACAGAGGACGGCAGCAGATGATCCCCGGACGTGTGTGTGGTCAGAAACCAGCTCAGCGTGTGTCATCCTCATCATGCCTGAGCTGCTTTGACAATCTAGTAATTCATGACTGAGGCAAACGCTCAAGGACACAGAGCAGGGATGGGTTCAATGTGCCAAGATCAGTGACTCTGCCAAAGTTATTTCTTCACCCTCTGGACCGGTTTAATCAAGGACATTAGATTGATCAGCAGGATTGAATGACTGAAACATGGGAACGCTGACTTATAAGAGTTCACATCTATTGAGGAAAGGGAGCAAATAAACCTTCAGGCATGAGATTAAACCTGGAAATACACACAAGAGCTGATGTGGAGAGAAATACATGTGTCTATTAAAATCACATCCAGCAATAAATACATAAATTAGAATAAGCAAATCACACAGAGAGCTTATTGTAGGAACAAACCACAAAGAAACCACAAACCCCAGCAGTTTGTTCTTTCATGAAGCTCAACTAATCAGTTAAATAGTAACTTCACACAGTCCGGGGATGCAGGGTGTGGTCAGAGATAAAGATAAAAAAAAAAAAAAACAGGACAGTACAACTCATGAAATAAAAGTAACAAGAAAACTTTGCAGGAGAAATATTTGACCAATCAGATACAAGCACACATTTCGAAGTTGCTTTCCAAAACTGTTACTTGAGGGGTTTTCAAAATAAAAAAATCGAGACCACCACCTCATTATAACCTTCTAAGATATTTACAATGCTGCATAAAAAAAACTTTCTGAATCTACAGTTTGAATTTTAAACCTGTTGTTGCCATGGAGTCACTAAGTCAGCTCTGGGATGTATTTAGAGACTTTCTTTTCAATCCTTGTTTGTATTTTTAGCTAAACAGCTTCACTAGATGTATCCTAAAGTAGCTATTAGCATCATTTACCTTTGGATATACAGATAACTACACCTTCAACACTGAAGAAGATTTAAAAGTGAGACGATCTGCTGGTTAGTTCTGTACGATAGTTGATAAAAATGATTTCTAAGACAATCTATGGAAATGGGAATAGCCAACAGAGATAATTATATACTGCTGAATGTAAAAATGTGGCACAGATTGCTTTGTGCTAATGACTTTAAAGCACCATAATAGCCTCCTTTAGCTGCTGCTCAGTCATGTAGATAAGTAGACCAAAAAAAAAAAAAATCCACTGGTCAGAGTACAAACTAGATTCGTGTTTTCAGGAAAGCGGTCTGTACTTTTTCACCTCTGACTCACATCTGCCTCTCTGTGAGCTCCCCCTCCTCACTTTCTTCATCCTTAATGATGCAACACACCCCGAGGCACACGGCCCCGAGTACTTTCAGCCTGATTCATGAATATTTTCACATCACTGATCAGGTGGATAGTAAAGTGCAGTGTATAGCATGAAGAGTACAAGCATTTAGAAGTTACATTTAAATTGAACACTTCCTCTTTGTGCTGGGAACCCCTGGAGACCCGGTGGGTGTCTGGAGTGGCTGGATGTAATATTTGATGCTCGTACTACATCATTCAGGAAGCTCTGACTGTGCGGTATCCAAAACGGGGCTTCGTCGTCTGCTTTTGTGACCGCCACTTTCACACTCGTCGGGGACGCCGCTCGGTTTAAAGGATTTCTCTCTCATCTTGTCAATAAAAGCAGATTATTCCCTTTGTCTTGTGGGCTCCGTGTGGAGGTGCTTCCTCGTCATTAGGGATTACTACAGCATTACAGCAGTTCCACAGGGATAGACCTACTACTCAGTAATTACATCATCACTCCTAAATACAAATGCACCCCCCCTCCTCTGAAAGCCAATAAGTGAATTTATAGCTGCAGCAGCAAATTGTGTTTGTATGGATACACTGAATGGTTCACTTTTCTTAGTGGAAACTGATGTCTTGTCTGACGTTTAAGAGACGTTTTCTGTTACCACAAAAAAATGAGTAGAAAAGGTTTTTATAGAGTGCATTTTCACCATCATCCAAGATTTTTTAAACCAAGACGTAACATAAAAAATACTACAAATACAGTACAAATGGCTCAGTCATGGGTTTTTTTGTGTATTTCAGGGGAATCATCTCAATCGGAGGACTTTACGTGGATTTACTTAAATTCACTCTGAGCTCAGGGAAGCTTTGACACACAAGTTTTAACCTTTGAACAAATGGAAAGGGGAAAAAAACACTGCAACATATGAATATGATGTAATCCAGTAATGCCACACGAGAAGCTACAATGTCTCTTTTACCAAAAACAAAACTACTGTGTGACCCCTCTCCAGACAGAAACATTTTTACTGTTGTTGGTTATTTACTGCAGCGGTCCCCAACCTTTTTTGCACCTCGGACCGGTTTAATGTCGGCATTATTTTCACGGTGGGCTTCAAGGTGTGGCAGATAAATACAGCGAAAATAATATAACAGGACCGGCATAAAAAGTTGTCCTCTTACCCTTTGCAAAGAACCTCTCCAAAGACGTTTGTAATTTATTCATTTTCGCTAGCTTGCGGGCTTATTTTTTGGCTAACATATCTGACATTTTATCACGTGACCGACACAAGCGCATTGACGTGTCAAGAGCCAAAGGCAAAACTTAAGTTGAAGAGAATCCAGTCGTTCCTTTCAAAATAAAATGTCTTCCAGACTGTAATAATCAATGCAACAGAAGTTATATTTTTATTTATTCTTTCTATGCGGCCCGGTAACAATGCCCCACGGACCGGTACTGGTCCCGGGCCCGGTGGTTGGAGACCACTGATTTACTGCATCTCAACCAGATGAAGACCCACCGGATCACTCAGCTCTATATGAATACTTTGCTATTATGGCTGAAAAAATGCATATGAAAAAGCCTTCAGTTTACAGGTTTCTGACAATGTGGACGCCCTTAGACAAAACTAAAACACCATCACCCCCAAAATATCCCACTGTGACTGTATAATTTCAAAGAATTTCAGAATATAAACAGGAAGTATACAGTTAAATACACAGTATGGGACAGAGAATTAAAAATATAAATAGTCTACATACAGTCCATGATCAAACTACAAAGACAAACTTCCTGTTCTCTCCTTCCCCTTTCATCTATCCCACTGTGGCCCCATCTCAACTCACCAGAGCAGATGTCCTGAACAGAAAATATATCTCCTGGTGCAAAATCAGATTTCTACAGTTGATCTCAACAATGTTTGACACTGTGCACAGACTTTGAACACTGCTTTTTGGTAATTATGGGAGACAGTAATGGGAAGATCCTGATACAGCAGCTCATTAGAAGTTTTCATTCCTGCTCGGAGACTCGGAGACTCGGAGCCCGGAGCGGCTGCAGAGCATCCAAACTTTTCAAAAAAGAAAAACTGACCAGGAGACGCCAGCGAGTACAAAAGGGAGTTGGACAAAGGCAGGAAAAGGGAAACTGTAAAAAGCCTTTAGAGACAACACATCTGTGCTTCTGTCTTTTCTAATAGACAACTTTTGTATGAGGTGTTAATAATATCCATATAAACCCGAGTTCAATGCTCTCATGGCCTACATCTGAAGAAGAAATCTATTTGTATTGCTCCACACAGCTCTGTGTTGGTTAAACTGTGTGATATTCTCTACAGAGACAGTGGAGGTTGGTGGCATTCGAATTATTAACACCATTTTAGTCTGGTGTTGAAAACAGCAGGTCAAAAATAACCAGTGAACTTTCCCAGCAGCTGCGGTCCAACTTACAGTACATGGCAGCTTGATTCACATTCATTTATCACTTAAGATAAATAACACCTTCACTGAATGCAACATGTGTCTAATCAATTACAAAATGCAAATAAAATAATATTTCTTTGTAGATGTAAAAAAAAACCAGGAGTGGGGATTTAACGCACGATTTATAAATTACAAAAAATATTAACGCATAAAAAAAATTATCGCATTTAGTCGCAGTTTGCAATTCAAACATCGTAAGAAGCGAGATGCACACGCTAATGGTCGTCAACATGGAGGAATTCAATGAAAAACAACCACTGTCACATGACCATTTATATTTGTGGTTGTTTTACCAGAAGAAGAAATAAGTAGAAATTGGACTTTATGTTGAATTTTTGTTTTGTACCATTTAAAGTCAATACTGTTCTGAATAAAGTATTTAAAGTACTTAAAATTGCACTTTAACTCACTAACTAACTCTGTTCAACTTTGGCCAGGCATATTTTCTATTTGTAAGAGCTTGAGGTTACAATATTCATGCCCGTGTCTATTATTTGATTCAGTCGTAAATAAAAACCCATTTAAATTAAAAAATGTTGCTTTTTGGGGCAAATATCGTTATGTGATTAAAATGTGATTAATCGAGATTAATTAATCACAAAGCCTCTAATTAATTAGATAATTTTTTTTTTAACTGAGTCCCACCCCTAGTCCAATCAAATAAAAAATGCAAATAAAACAATATTTTTTTTCTTCTCTGTAGATGTAAAAAAACCACAAAATCCAAAGAGAGAAAAACACCTCGGCCATACCCCGTCTTTTCTTGCAGTGAACGCCAAGGAGGAAAATGGCTGTTGTTGTCAGCAATAAGCAGTACACTCCTGAGGATTGAGGTCTGCCTGGGGAAGAGCCTGCAGGGTTTCTACAGCCACTCACACTTCCTGATTCACTCGCTAACCCAACATCAACGCACCGAGCTGTAATCTGCGCTGCTCAGTGAACTTCAGAGCGCACAGCGTGGAGGAACAGGTTCCTGCAGGTTTCTACTGGGAATCTGAAATTGAATTAAAAAAAACAAAGAAAGTAAAAAAAATCCTTTTGAAGATGCAGGAACAACAGGACTGGTTTAAGAATAGCTTCAAGCAGTTAATTAGACACACCTGAAGTCATGAGCAGGTGTAATGATTCAAGAACCGTGCACCGTATTTATAGACATGGCACTGACAGCAGGAGAGATGTGGAAACATGGTTATTACAGCAGTGAGGCACCGTCCTGTGCTGAGGAGGCCTGAATACTGCTGCAGGTTTAATGAGGGGATAAATGAAACCATTTCAGCAAGATACTCACATCACCTTTAAACTGGGAACATGTGAAATCAATGGTGAGTGATGAATCCATGGTGCTGACTTTTTTTCTTTCCCTTGCACAAATAAAGGACTGCTCACCAAAAGCGTTCGGGGTCTGAACTGTTTTTCAGGCTAAAACATTTGTATCCATCCTCCCACAGAGAAAACATCCAATCCAGCAGCAGGAAAGGTTACAAAACGCCACTCAGAGTCCATTTGACTTTTATGCAGAAGGCCACCTACTGAGTAATTCAACCAACTGGTTACTCTCTTGGGGAGATACATCCTTCTACCATTTACTAAACAGAAAGGCAGCTCACAGTTTCACATGTAACAGGGTGTTCAGCCTGAAGTTGTAAAGCTGCAGAGTTCAGCTGATGTACTGAAGGAGAAGAAGATCTAATGGTGGCTTGGAGGAAGTGTTGGTTTTAAAAGCTTGAAAGGTAAAGGTAAAGCTTCTGCACTCTAGTGTGATGTCAGAGCATTTCAACCAATCAGAAAAACAACATTTTCCACTCCATTTTGATTGGTTAAAACATTTAAAACTGCAGCCTCCATGAAATCCTACACGATGGGGATTTCTGCTTCAGGACCGACTTTCAGACCTGGATCTCTCACTTGTGTGAGCTCTTGATGTACCGTATTTTCTGGACTATAAGCCGCTACTTTTCCGACGCTTTGAACCCTGCGGCTTAAACACCGGTGTTTCTCATGTATCAGCGGCACGAAGCTCGTTAGCTTTTTACAAGCTAGCAAGCTCCGTGCTGCCGATACATTTAGCGTTGTCACATCAGACCTGGTCAGAGTGGACCACATGAAACTGTTTGAATAAATTCAATAGCGGCTTATAGACAGGTGTGCTCAAAGGTTCAGAAAATACGGTATACAAAGAATCTCATTTTTCCTTTTTATCTCTAAAAACTGTCAAATGTCAAAGAAATAAAGGTTTGTGAAATGTTATGAAAGTTAATGTGTTTAAAGGTGCACATATACAAACACTGTTTGCATATCTCGAGCACATTTCTGCTCCTACTACCACAACACGCTGCCTCACTGCAAACCCCGTCTAATGCCACAAAATAACACATGTCGCATTGATAATTATTCATCCAGTGAGCTAGCCTGCCTGTTCGGGACCTAATTGGATCATGACAGGCAATGTTCAGTCCAACTTCTTCCGTTCCTTCACAATAACAAAGCCCCTAACTGAATGAGCCAGCCTCCCAGCCTCGTATGGCGGGTAAATGATTCGCTCAATTACTCTCCAACTGGGACCACAAACCATATTAGACGCAAAACAGACGGCCGTGAACATGAAAGGCAACTTTGGGGATATTTAAATACCAAGAAACAAACACTTAATTTGCTGTAATTGCATTAGCGAGGCAGCTAATTGACAGCAGTGCGTGCGGCAGCCTCGGCCTGCAGTGTCCAACGGTGACCACTCGTCCTGCTAATGTGCGCTGCAGTGCAGTGCACTTGACAAAATATTAACAAGGTTACAGAGGGGCAAGGTCATCTGGACTGATCTGAGCTCTGAGGAGAAGCTGTGGATTCAGGAGAGGTGGAGGTAGGGGATGTTTCAGGAGATGTTTCAGGGGATGTTTCAGGCCACGTGCAGCCACATCAATAGACGAGAAACAAAAACAGTGGACACAAGGTCAGCTCCTAAAACTTGGAGCTGCGTTGGCACAAGCTGCCAGCCGCTCTAAATCTCATGGAGGGTATTTCTGCACCCTGCGTGTGCTGCTGTGTATTTATTTTTTATAAGTCACAAAGATTCAGTTTTCAGATCTAATCAAAGCCAAACAACGTGGCAGCACGCCGCCGCAGCATTCCTGTGTGTCCCAATGCCGCTGGACGCAAACAGCAAAGTGAAGGGGCCTCGTGCATGTAAATGATCCATTCATTTTCTTAATCACTAATGTGAACCATAGGAAACCCGCCGCTGCCCACGCCGCCAGCACGGCGGTGAGCTGCTTGTCTGTATGCGTGATCACATGTGGTATGGCGAGAGTTTCACCCCTGTCTATCTGTCGGTCATTTGCGCCGGCGGCTCTCTGTTCACATGCGGCCTTATGCATATGGAGTCTGCTCGTCTGAGGCTCCAGCATGACGCTGTCGTCTCCAGGATTTGTTATGTGTGAACTCACCTCATTTGTGTCTGTGCTGAGTGAGGCAGCCCAGCGAGAGGGTTTAATAGTAAAAGGCCTCTCTTGCATGTGATGGTGGTTATTATATGTTAACAACAACAGACAAACAGCATTATGTTTGTCAACAGAAGATCATTAGCTGATGGGATCTGTGAGGTAAGCAACAAAAGGAGGAATTTGGACGTTGGGTTTTTTTTTTCCTGTCCCACTTCTTCATTTTGTTTTTAGTTCCTTCTTCATTTCTTCCTGGTCTGACATTAAAGACAATTAATGTCAAACAATATTATCTTTTAAATACTTGGTGAGTCAGCAGGAACATATTGTACATCAAAATAATTACATTTTAATACCAATTTATAAAGATCTTGTTGCTTTTATACAGTTGACTTTCTGCATTTCCTCAATCCAACAGCTGTAAATCTTAATTTTTCATGTTTCTTTCGCTTGTTTTTTGACATATCTTCCACACACTTAAAGGATAAGTACACATTTTTTTTAAACTGTACATTTGTCTTAAAACAGAACTCACACACATCTACATGTAGATTTAAAAAGTTTTGGTTTCTGTAATAATTTTCTTTTGGTAAATGAAGCCCTAACATGTTATTCTATCTAAAGTTAATATGAGCGAGATTTTTATTTGTAGGTAAAATAATTCCTGTTTGTTTCAATTTTAAACTAAAAACAAAATTGTCCACATGGTTTTTCTCAAACTTCTGAAATTTGACACTTGAGATAAACTTAAATACACTCTCAATCATTAAAGAAAACCTGCCACAAAAAATCAGTCAAACATTTCATGGTGTGTGTTTTGTGATTAGGACAATAATCAGCAGAAGGTCTTTGTATTTTTAGAGCTGTATTGATAATATTTAACATTTTTACTGCACTTGTCCTCACTGTTTTGACACATCATTTCAAACATGTGACAGATGTGTATTCGTTCACTCCTCTGACACGTGGTAACTGACGTACCCTGGCATGGGTCCATTCTTGGCCAGGTTGTAAACTTGTCTCGGGTTCAGAAGATACTGGAACTTCCTGTAAATCCTGTAATAGTGAAGAGAAAACATCAGAAAACATCCGTCCAAAATATAACTCACATTTAAACATATCACACAGTAGGCTCCAGTGCAGGGGACCGAGTGTGTGACATTCAAACCAGCGTCCAATCAAAAAAAAAAAAACCTGACAAGGCAGTGGACTGGGCAGCGGGATGGGACATACCCAAAGTCCCCCTGAGGAGAAACCATTAGAAAGACTAATTCATTTTAATTTCAATTTCATTATATCAACTGGCTGAAGTCATATTTTGATCTCATAATTTAAACAAATGAGGGCTGGGCGTAATAAGGAGTGAATGAATATGTTTCAGTAATAACCCAATTAGCCCTGGGTTAAAGAAGGGGGACCAGCCAGGGACGTGACAGGGGAGAGGGCTGTCTGAGGAAAAGTGTGTGACTGTGTGTGTGTGTGTGTGTGTGTGTGTGTGTGTGTGTGTGTGTGAGGTGGTGGCGGTGAAGGCGGCCAGAGCTGCTTTAGGTAAATGTTATTGTGTTTTCATTTGACTGAGTAAGCCCAAAGCACTCGAGGCCGTGCTGCTGCCGTCCCTCTGCGGCGGAGGAGCGAGGGCTTTCGAGGCCTCTTGTAGCATGTTGAGACAGATTGTGTACTTACCTCTCTCCCTGCTTCCCCCCGCTCTTCGGATTGACAAACACCAGCAGAGGATGAGTGCCCTCTATTGTTGTGATCTGAATGGGAGATGTCAAAACAAACCGTTGGTGTTTGGAGACTGCAGGATGCTTCACAGGAATTCACTTTCAAGCCGTATCCCTCAGACGTTTTATCCACAATGTACTGCACTTCCAACGCCACGCCACTCATCCCGTGCAGTTTATGCTGCAGGTTTTTTCCTGCTGCCTGGTCGAGGTAAGGTGTGAGCGCTCCACAGTCCTGTTCCCGAGCAAAAAACTCAATCCTGTGTTAATTAGAATATCTAATTATAAAGGAGAGCAGTCCAATCTCTCTGAAAATCCACCACAGTTCCCTTGATTTTTAATGTAGCCATAGGTAAGAGCTAATCTCTATTTCTTTTACTGTCAAACAATGTTAAAAAGTGCAGTGTATCATGAGAATATTTAATTTTACTGACAATGCAAATCTTAAAAAGTGCTTTTAAAATGTTTTTTCTCTGCATAATATCTGTAATTTCAGGAAATGTTACTTAAATATAATTATTAATGAATAAGAATTCTGGCACTAATCAGTATCTACAACTGCAGGATGGTTTAAGTGTAAAAAAGAAACATGTCACCCATTGTAAAAGTGGGTGATTCGTGCTTTTCTTACAACAAATACTAATGAGTTGGATCAAGCTTTGGCTGCAAAGACTTTCTATAGGATCAGTTCATTGTTGTTTTTGGGACATTACAGAAAAAAAATACATTATTTCATAGGTTTGTTCACTATTTCCTCCGCAGATTCACACATATTAAGATTGTTTAGGAAGTTGTGTTGCTGAAAGCTGCTGGTTCTCCAGTCGTCAGCGTCCACAAAACATTTCATCTATCTTACACCCGATCGATACTCTCAACCTGATAACTCATAATTCACAATTCACTGGTAATAGATATTCGTCACCGCTTTCTAATCGGCAGGGCAGTTTGTCTACGGTGACGTGAGGACGGGTTTTCCAGATTTCTGCGAGCGGCAGTGAAACTGTGAGCGGGCAGATTGTGCGATGCCGGAGGCCTGAACCCACAAAGCGCCTCACAAACAGCCTGTGATCCGGCGCACCCTGTTTGAATTGCCCTTCCTGCAGTCAGTCCGCAACAACTCGCCCAGTGCTTCTCCCTGACACAGATGAAGCACTTAACTCCCCCTGTCTGCTATCCCAGCAGGCCAAGGGTGAATTAATGAGCTCCCTGTCCAGTCCGGAGTGATCCATTACTTCCTGTAATTATAAATAATAATCTTGATTATTACGCTGGTTAGCCGGCGAGAGGCATAGATGGATGTGCCTGGGATATGATTCATCATATTTCTCTCCCAGCCACGGCGTAGACGAGCAGTCGCCACAGACGGCGGCAGGTTTCCATCGCCAGCGTGCCGGCTGACAGACATCAGAGAGGAGGATCAGGCTGGACTGGACTCTGCTGCGTGGCGCTGATTACCAGCAGGGCCTGCAGAGTCCCATCACGCTACTAACTCCCAGCTGCAGGGATTCATTTCAAAACGTGATGTTCACCAATAATAATAATAATATTCAGAAAGAGGCTCACTGCTGCCAGTCTACAGCTGGTGCAGGACGCTGGAGAAACCCTGGGAAATAACACTGTCTCATCCTGGCTGAACGACACTGATTTGCTGTTTGTGCTAGAATTGAAATGAAGGTTTGGTTGTTCTGTCTGTCTAAGTCATTCTGGTAAACACTTCAGATCATGCAACCCCTCATTCTCCACAATGATCCTCCAAACCTGACAATCACAGTCAGATGCTGTTTAAAGCTCCACAGATGAAAAGCTTTAGGGTCAATACTACACTGTAAAAAGATTTTATCATCGTGATTATTACTTGAAAGTTATGTTTGACATACTCTGTAATCAACAACACTGTATTTAATTTTCTGTGGTGCTATAGCAGTAAAGTTTACTTAACGTTTCGTGGCCTACTCTTCATCACGGGCTGTAACTGTGCTCACAGAAGAAATTTGTAAATCAACAACTGAAAGATGCTCAGTGGTGATCTGATGAAAAAGTCCAGGTTGTGTATTGATTTCAGTAAAACGCAGCCATGCTTGTTTTCTTACATCAAACTCACAAAAAAAAATCTCCTTCTGCAACTCTCAGGCCCTTCATAACCCTGCAGTGTAACTTTATTATCACTTTTATCTATTAAAGGATTTAGATTAAATGTTGCCACATTGTTGTGTCAGCACTTACTGTATATATTTGCATATCTGTTCTGGATATAGATGCAAATTAAAGCATCACTACAACACTGAGGTTAAAAAGAGAAGAGTGAGACCTGCAGTCCTTGACCATCCACTGTGACCGAGTTGGCTCTCTGCATCTTTCCTCGGCTCGACTGGCTGGACCGAGAGTCTTTCCTCAGCGTCGTCTGCCTTTCCTGAGGTCAAAGGTCAAACAGTTACGATAAGTTTTATTTCTAACAGATGGTTTCCACTGTAAAGTCAAATGTGGCTGGTTACAGGTCAGACTAATAAACAGTGAACAAAGACTGAGGGATGTGACGTGCTGCACTTGTCCTCAGAAAATATCAAACTGTGGGACCTTGATAACATTGTTGATTTTTATTAGTCTTATTATTATGATTCTTATTATGATTTGGTGCTACACAAAAAAATTTAGCTGAGTGGAATTGAATGTTTCAGGTACATATATGGCTGTGCACTGTAGTGTTTTTGTAATAATTGCTGCAACCATGACTTGACGTAAACAGCAACATATTAAAAAACAATAAAAAAAATAACAGACATATAATAAAAACATAGTGTAACTTGTTTTTGAAAAGTTAACTTGTGATACTCATTTGATCTGGTGCTAATTATAGGGAAAAGTTCTGAGAGAGTTATTTCAATTACAGCTTAGTTTATGAGCAGATACTAAATTATTGTAAAAAACTGCTTACAGACCAATTAATAAAATATATTTAAACACAAATCAAAGTAATTAGAAATTGTTGGGGGGTTTTTCCTGGTGTTTTGGTGACATTTATTGCACTATGACTCCTACAACCCTCCATCTAACAAAGGTTCGATGCAGCCGTTTCAGCCTTGTCCAACCAACTTGTAGCACAGAAGTTAAAAAGTGGATATTTGATGTTTTACAGATACTTACTGAGCCAGCACAGCGTCTCCCCCCCTCTGAAACAGACTTGCACCATTTTGGAAATAAACTTGTAAAAAACAAAATCGTTGCCATTTCAGAGCTCGGCGGGGGGGAGCGCAGGCTGACGATTGGATCCTCAGATAACACCGTGTCAAACGAGGTCAGGTTTTCCTCCCCGCCCCGGGACTGCTGGCCGGCGAGGAGCGAGGTCTTACCAGGACGACGGGGCAGATTGAGTTCGGGGGCAGGATGTGATCCTTCAGGGGTCCGCAGTCACACTCAGGTTTCACATGGGAGGCACACTTGTTATGGAGCTGGAGGAGGTGGCAACCATTATTAACAGCCAACCGGTGTCAGTCACAGTACATGTTTAACTTTATGTTTTCAGGTGTAGGCTTTATTTGCATCGCATATGTCGCTGCCTTTGTTTTTAATTTTACATTCACTTGAAACTGCAAAAAAAGTGTTTTCCGAGTGTAAATTGGTGGGACGACTTGTGAGGTACCAAGAGGTGCAAAAACGAAACCCTAAACAACAAGAAGCAGTGGGAATATAATGAGGAGGTGGCTGCCTCTCCACGGGTGGCGGCTTACCGTGATTTGACACCACACACAGTGGAGCCCAGTCAGGCCCTGGTAACACTTAATGGTTTTGTGACACTTGTCACACTTGGTGGGGCAGTTCCCTTCCACCCAGAAATGATGCATTACCTGCAGAGAGAGTGAGAGAGACAGCGTACAGCGAGGGAAAGACGTGAGAAAAGAAACATGGTGCAGAAAAACAACATATATACAAAGGCACAAGTGACACAACAATTAAAGAAAGCAAGAGGGAAAGAAAACAGGAAGTAAAAAAAGCATAAAGAAGAAAGACAGAGGCCCAACAAACGATGCTGTGGGTCTGTAAACTGGCTTTATCCTGGTAATTAGAAATGCTTAGCAGCAGATTGAGTTGTTTCAATTCCATTAGAGGAAGAGAAACCCTCGTCCTAAGCTCCGTGGAGCATCGCTGATCCAAGCGTGCCGCCTGGTAAACACTTCAATTGGACGCACCTCTGTGTTTTTCTTGGACTTGACGTAGGTTTTGATGCAAGACAGCGGAGCACGAGCCACGCAGCGCTCGTGGACGGTGTACTTGCAGACTGGGGAAGAAAAAAAAAAAACATTTTAAGAATTTCAACAAGGAAAAAGAAAGAAGTCACAAGCAAAAACATCACACTTTTCATGTAGTTATGCATAAGTAAGCGCACAATGATTGGAGAAGGTGGTTGTTGAAAGTGAAAGTAGTGTGCAGGATGTAGAGTTGGGTGGTCTCTCAGTGAAAGAAAATGACAAATCAGACTGAATAATAAGCAGGTTTTATACTTTCAGGATTTAAAAAGACAATATAAGGGTATTTTGTTTAATATTTTTTGTCACTTTATAGTTTCTGCTGATATCATTTGACATTTTCAGCCTCCCTAGTTCACATGTTGTCCAATTGGAAAAGCAAAAACAAGCTGAAACAACAATCTCCCAATACATGTGATATTACACACGTCTGGTTTCAGTCAAGTTTTGAGTTGTTCATATCTAAAACAAAACAACAACAACCACCATCATTGTATTGCAGTAATAGTAATAATTAGTGTGTGTAGACACTGACATGAGCAGCAGAGTCCCTGCTTCCCCAGGCCAATCAGCATGTTGAGACACAGGTTGCAGTAGGCTGGTTTGTTGAAGTGCTTCAGTCTCCACACGTGTTGTCCGTCGTCTTTTACATTCTGCAGAGACACAGACAAATGATTCACTGATTGAAAGACAACTGATTGATTATCTACTTTATTACATCCCTTTATATTTAGTTGGTTAGTTGTGTGATGTTCAAAGGATTTTTTTTACTTTTATTTATATTTTACTTAAACTGGTCCAAGTTAAGTTAAGACAGAGGACAGGGGTTTGCTGCCTTCTTGTTGTAGTAATGTAATATTCATTCATAAAAAATGACATCTGGTCAGGATTAGTATGAAGGTCAGTCATCTGCCTCCACCTAGTGGCACAATGAGGAACTTATGGTGTTTTCATGAGTGTGAGGATCACACAGCAGCAGCATGGACACACAAGCTCTCAGAAAACCAGTCAGAGGTGTGTGTGATCGTTGGTTTGTTAAATCATAATTTAATACCTTCTGTTCCCAGTCTTTTTATGATAATTAAGTGCCATAGCAAGGACTAGAAATGGAATAGAAATAAAACAGTTTAAATTTCATTAGTTGACACTATAATTTACAGTCATGTATAATAAGTCTGTTTCATTAGAGAATAAATGTAAATGTACTCCTGTGACCTGAGAGTTGTTAACATAATCATCTCGCAGGAATAATGTGAAATCTGAGCTACAAAGAGCTGAGAGGAGACTGATAAAAGTCAATTTACACTTTTGGGACGTGAGACAGAAGATTTCTCCAAGTTGGTGAACAAAATGACAGCGTAAGAAAGAACTTTAATCCCAAAGGAAATGGGTCCGAATCACAGTACAAATATTCATTTAAAAAAACAAAAAACTACTACTGCACAACATTTTAACCATAAGTGTAAACGGGATGGATGTTGCATTTTTGCACATTAGTCAGTGAAATATTATTATTGCACATGAATGTAAAATTGAATGATTATAATAACTGGTGACCGGTCAAACAACTTAATTCCTCCCTTGCAGAATGAGGAGGAGTTTAGTAATTTGATGGCCACAGGTTAAAAAAAAAGATCCTCATGAGAACCACAGCTGATGCTTGACCTACAATCCACTACTCAAACAGAAACATTTACATCATGGCAGCTGGACCATTTGTCCAGAGAGTTCAGATTTGTTTTCCCCTCAACATGTAGATCACCAGCTTTTATTGATCACTTGATTTAATTTCCTTTAATCCCAGAGAACACATGTGGGAGAACCCTCATGTTCAATGAGGTAACCACAATAAACTCAAACACAGCTGTAATCATAGCAGTAAAAGATGAAAACATTTAAAAAATATTTAACAACAAACAAACAAAAACAATAAGATTCATAATTAAGTTTCAGATCTGTGTCAGTGGTAATACTGCGGTCATCTCGAAAGTTTGTAGAATTATTTTCCAGGTGTGTGCAGCTCGGTAACAAAAGGCAGGTCATCCTGACACTCAGTGAGTTTTAAATGTCTTTAATTTTAAGTAGATATTAGATTTGATTGACAGGTCTGATCTCCAGTGATTTACAGGTGGTGTGGAGTGCATCAAATAAAACATACGTGGTCCTTTGAATTTATCTTATTGATCGTTTTGGAAAATATTGATAAAGAGCTTGTTGCCATGGTCACCATTAACGATAAATGATTTTCAGATGCACCAGATCACTGAGAGGAAGAGTTGACTTTAGCCAGTGACATCAGAATGACTTGTGGACTACCGTATTATCCGGACTATAAGCCGCTACTTTTTTCCGACACTTTGAACCCTGCGGCTTTAACACTGGTGTGGCTCATGTAACGGCAGCATGAAGCTCGTTGGCTTTTTACAAGCTAGCATGTTCCGTGCCGCCGATACATTTAGCCTCGTCACATCAGACCCGGTCAGAGTGGACCACATGAAACTGTTCGAATAAATTCAATAGTGGCTTATAGACGGGTGTGCTCAATAGTCCGGAAAATACGGTATTGTGATTGGATTGAAAATAACCATTTTTGAATTGAAGTCAATTGGAGGTGGAGTTATTTTGGAGCCAGCCTCTAGTGGCCAGTTGTGGTATTGCATGTTTTTAACACTTTTTTTCTCTGTGGATCCACTGACCGTCTCCAGGCCCAGCAGGACCAACAGTGGGATGGTGGTCAGGCCTCCCTGGATCCACTCCCCCAGAGACACAGTCCCATCGCGATCATAGTCGATCTCCTGCATCATCTCCTTGAGGATCTAAAGGAAGAAAAGGATCAGTGAGTATTTATATGTATTTAAAAATCTGGATCCTGATTTAGTCCCATGGTTCAATTCACAACATTTTCAACTTCTGCAGCTGGATCAAACATCATTCTTACTGGTTTCAGCTCGGTCACGTCCCATTCCAGGTACTCTGCTACATGCATCATCTGGGAGATAATGTGCTCGAGCTCCTGCGGTGAGACCACAGACGGTCATTACAGGCACAAAAATACTGTATTTACCTTTCCCGTATATTGCAGCCTTACAAGTCGATGTCGCCTGATGTTCTTGGCGTGAATAGACTGATAAACAGCAGTAATAGCAGGTTGGGGATGTCATTCTTCCGCACACAAGACTTGCACGGAGGGAAAACAAAGGCAGCGTGGGAAGAGCTCAGAAGCTGATGGTTTAATTACAGTGGTTGTTTTTTTGGGCTGAGGGCGGATCTTGGGGGGGTGACATTATTATCTAGTGGCAGACTGAATCACTATGATGCACTTTGGACTTGTTGAAAATGTTAAGTATCACCATCACAGTGTGCATCCAGAGATCAAACGGTCTTTCTTTATTTACCCCCAAAAAATCTTCAGGACAATCAGGGTCACGTTCAATGAACTTCCACCTCTTTTTGTTTTCCATCAGCCCTCTTGTTGTCACTCCTCCTCTTTCTGTTGCCCTCCATCTACCAGGCAGTGATGGGTGGGAGATGACTAGTAACTGGATACCTTACAGGACCTCCCCTCTCACTTTTAACCCTTGGATTCCCTCCTGCTGTCTCACCCACCCTCCATATATACATATACACTGGTGCTGTTTCATTCATAAATACACCCCACATTTTTTCTTTACATTGGTTTCTTTTTTTTTAAATTTCATTCATCACGTCTTTCACACATGCCACGTGTGGGACATATTACAATGCCCTGAAGAGGGGAACGCTGCATAGATTTATTCATTTATAGAAATTATGATGGGGAATAAAAGATTGATAGAAACCACTGAGGTGAAGAGTGAAAGGAAGGAAGCAAGGAAAGGATACAAGAAGGTAGGATGAAGGGATCAAGAAGTACAGATTGAAGGAAAGATAGATGAGGATGAATGGTAGGAAGGGTGGATGATAGAAAACATCTCCAGTTTACGTTACAAACACAGAGGTATCAGTATTAGTAATCGCTGTGATCATCAATTTAACAAGACCCAACTTTTTAAAAAATGATATATTAAACTTTCAGAGCTGAATTCTAGACTCTGATTTCACTAAAATATGACTGGGTCCTACTCTTTCACATGTGAGAATACACAAACACTCTCTAGGAGGAAAAATATTTACCGAGCTGTCCAACGACCCGTTTCCATCTGTGTCATAGAGGCGAAACATGACTGTGAAGACAAAAGACAAAATGTCAGGCCCACACCCTGCACCCTGCAAACCTTTGTGTGAGCATCACTGTGCACTTCACTGCATGCAAACTGCAAAACAAAGCCCCATATCTCAGCGGCTGTAAACATCCAAATGCTGCAACTTTAAGTGTCCCCCAATTACCACTCAAATGTGTCGCCATGGAAACAGACAGCCTCTACATCACAGCTGCGATTGGCTGTTGCCTAACGTCACCACGCAGCATATGTCTGAGCGTGACAGAGTCGTGACAGCAACAGCATGACCTGGCTGCAGAGCAGCTTCATAGTGTATATGCTCCACTCCCACCCAGGCCTCCACGTGAGTGTGGAGAGGAGCGGACGCTCACATCATAAAGGAGGTGACGTCAGGCGGCGGTTCGTCAGGCCACTAACGAGGAGCTAATTGCCAGTTTCCTGAGAGGGTGTTACGATTTGGGTGCAGGAGGGAGGGGAGGTGATGCTGGTGTCTGGTGTTTGGTGTTGAGTGGAGGTTGATGGTGTTGGAAGGAGGTGATTGCGGTGACCCAAAGACGCCCCAAAAAGGCAATAAAGTGTAAAAGATGATGGGTTACTGCCTGCAGTACAAATGGGTTGGAGAGAGAAAAGGAAAATTCTTCAATCACTTTAATCTCTTCTTGAAATTATGATCGCAAATGGACCAAAGATCCAAAAGAGGTCGCACTCAAAACCTGAGACAAACATCAGGCCCAGTCTAATCACTGCAATTAAAGTGCATCTTTGTTGGGACTGCATGAAGCTTAAAATAATTAGATGCAAATGCTGGTATATATTGATTTTGTGTGTAAGTGAAATGTTTTACAAAAATAAAGTTTTATTCATCTTCAGTACCTGTGATCTGAAACATTCACATCTGCAAAGCTTATTTTTAATAAAAGTTTGTTTCCACACTGTTTACATGTATCAGCAGTCGTCGTCGTCTTCTTCTTCTTCTTCTTCTTCTTCTTGGCTGCCTTAAAGACCTGTATATGCTTATTCTGTTGTAGTTGTGAGAACTTTTCTCTATGAACTCTCATTAGTTTCTTATTTTTCAGAAAGTTGTTTAATGCTTTAAGGTGAATTTACACGTTTATTTATGGTGTATTTATCCATCTGTTCATATCTTATTTCACTCACTCATTACTTACAAATCTTTTTTGCACTACTCTGTATCTACACATGTATAAGTGAAAAGTGTATCTATATTTTTATGATTATTATGTATATTTGGTTTTTCTTTTCTCTTTTGCACTTTGTACTTTCTGTGTTGCTGCTGTCATTAAATACCTGTCGTACAGTCAGAATAAATCTTTATCTTCTATGACGATCTGGGATCAACCAAGTTTATCTAAAATCTTGCACACTTTTATATTATATCTCATCTTTTGAACTAACTCTTTTAGACAGACGTTCTTAATAGACAGTTGCAGTATGACTGTTGCCATGACTGTTTGCACCTCTATTTTTAAGATAAATAAGTAAAGACAGATGACTTCACCGTGACAAAATCTGTTAAGGATCACCCAAAAAAAAACCCTTTCAGATGATCTTGATAAACCATCAGCACAGAAAGCTCAAACAAACTGCACTGACATCTGAACAGTTCCTACAACAACCACCAGAGGGCGCCATCCACTAAGGAAGTAACATGGACCACAGAGGAGGCGAGGGGGATACAGGGAGAGAGGAGCTCAATAAGACATCACTCATAGTTAATTCCATGATGTGTTCACACACACACACACACACGCACACACACACAGAGGCAGCATCAGTTGAATTATTTAGTCATCTCAGAGCTTAATGAGTGCCACTCTACTCAATAATTCAACAGACGGATAGGAATTATAGCAACACGGTGAAAAGGCTGCCATCCAATTAAGCTGTATAACCTTGTGAATAAATTATGTGATAAATGCAATTAAGAGATGTGTCAATAATCTGCCAACATGAGACCTGAACGCTTCATGGGAGCCAAAAAGATTATTTCCAAAGAAGAAATAAGAGCAGAAGTAAACTGAATTTGACTTGGTATTAATTTATGAATGTAGATCCAAGCAGATGGAAGGTTTGAGTGTGAAACCTGGAAACATGATGGTTCATAACTTTGGTTCTACACTGAAGGAACTTAGTCATTATCTTAGTCACTTTTTATTGTAAAATACACATCATAGTATGCTTAGTATCTGTCTGGAATAGGTTAAAAATAGACTTTACATAGAAATAGATGCCAGTGCAGACAAGTACCAGCGATGGTCACTAGATGCTGCCTCCAATTGACTTCGATTAAAAAAATATTTTGAATCATGAAAAAAGGAAGATTCAGGAGTGTTGTTTGTTGCATTGCTATCAATCTTTGCATCCAATCAGATCAGACCTAAACTCCAGTCTCATACATATTGGACAGCGTCTTCAGGTTCAAAGCTCAGACCCGCCTCCTCACTCCCTCCTTCATATCCAAATATGGTCACTTCTGGCTCCAATAATCCAACATGGGGACATTTAAATGCCAAACTACTGGCTTCAAAATGCAAAGCCACAAACCAACATCACCTCAGGCTTCGTCCTTTCTACATACAGTCTATGGTACAACCTGAAAACATTGTTCGGGTCTTTGGGTAAAAATCTATAACTTTGTCACATTTAATAGATCTATATCTAGACCCACATGCAGGATGATGTCTCCAATATGACACAGTTTGGTGGAGATCGGACATGGAGTATGCCTTGGCAGAGGTTGGTGCTTTCTACTGTTAAGTCTACAGTTGGTATAATATTTCAGCCCTGTTAAGTCTTACTGTTGTGTAGAGTATCAGCCAGCTCATCTTGCTTCATACTCCTCAGAAACTGCACTGTCATCTTCAGAAACGCTTCCCTGCTGCTCCTCATTCGTTCCTCCTCTTCACCAGTCAGCTCCTCCTCATCATCACTCTGCAACACTGAACCTCCAGGGTAATCTGCACTGAGAAGCCTCTGGAGCCTTTTCAGCTCATTCTTCATAAAGGAGATCATGCTCTCCTCAAGCAGCTGCAACAGAGTGACATACAAATCAAACCCTCTGTCATTGTAATAGTACACAACATTAGTAATTACTGTATACTGAAGCTGCTTTAAGGTTAGGGCGGATTAACACTAGAAATAGAGATCCATGCGATAAATCCAAAGGACTAAAGAGCATCTACTTTTCCAGGTGCTGCATGAGTGTTTACACACCGTAAATACTGAGGCGATGTCTGCTTGATGCTGCAGGGCAGGGTGATCACTGGGAACCTCCAGCCTCTCCTTGTGTGCTCTGTAAATACAACACAACGTTATTACAGCAGACTTTTGTATTGCCTGCTGGATATGGTTAGAGACACTGAAAGGTTTGTGGTGAAGTTTTTTGGGTTTTTTATTTAAACTGCTATGTTCAATGTTGAATTTGAAAATGTGATCTGAAGTTTGAATTTTCAGAAGAAAAAAAAAAAACTCAATCAGTTACATTTATGGTTTCTGTGGTTTCTTGATGTTGGATTGCTATGTATATTGCAATTGGGAATACAAAATGGAAAGACTTGCTCTTACTCTACCTCTGATTGGTGACCTAAACTAACCTAACCTTTGAGTGCAACAGGTAGCAGCCAATCAGTGGCAGGACTTCACAGAATGTTGCCAAGGATCATAAACTGTATCTCGAAAGAATGAAGCTAACGTGACATCATCCGTTGGTTTGTGGACCTGCATTTTGGGAACCAGAATTGACCATATTTGGATATGAAGGGAGGAGTGAGGAGACAGCTTTGACCCAAGGACCTGTCTATCAAACTAACCACACCCCTGAATTCCCTTGTTTTGCAGACTATATCTACTTAATGTCTTCAATTGGAGTTTTTTTGGAGTCAGCATCTAGAGGCCATCAGTGGCATTGAATTTTTTTTGTAGTTCTGCGTTGTACTAATATTTGAGACCCTGTTGTTTTGTCCATTTCTATACACAGGAAAACACATTTTCTTGCCTTTACTTAACAGTGTGTCATCTGTTCATAACTTCATTAGCACTGCAGATATAAAGATCGCCATCTTTTGACAATGAGTTTAAGTACACTGTTGATATGGGCTTATTACACTAACATCAGCCAAATCACTACCAAAGCAGGAATGTTGTCACAGAGACCAGATTAAAAACTCGGGCTGTACTGTGAAATACTTTACCTGAGCCTGATGGTGAGGTATTACTCTATGTTACATTCACATTGTGTTGACTTACTTTGCTTGACGAAAATGCAGTTGGAAAGCAAGTGGTGACTCCTTGGACTGATCACTCTTCATGGACACACAGCTGGGTGTGGCCTGCTCTTCTTCACTGCGTAAACCAACAGATTTATCTTTGAATATCCCGACACTTCCTCTTGCACCTCAGTACATGAAATACTAGAATTGTTTGACAAGGACTTTGTTGCTTTAAGGTTTTCTGTAACAAGATGCAAGGACCACACTGTAAAACAAAAACTCTTTCATTTTTTTAAGACTCAAAAAAGACCTAAAATACACAAATCAATGTATTATAATGTAATGTCATAAATCACAAATACATATTTAACAGAACAAATCCATCTTAAAAATCTTTGATTGGCGGTTAAAAGCATTGGTTCTCATTTTACAGAGATTTGTTTGCTAACTGTCAGATGTTTTATGTGACTATGGCAGTTTTTACAACATGAAATAAAAGGGATTGTATCAATAATTATTTATTATTTTTATGAGCTGGTTATTGTGCATTACTTACTGTAGTTTACCTAATCTAATGTGCTGTGTGGGTTGTACTCATTGGTCACGTTTGAATACATTTAAAGTACTGTACCTCATGATTTATTTAATCTGGTTTTTCATAAACGGGACTCTCCAAACATGCTATTGCACAAGGACTAAGATAGTAACCATGGTAACTATTATCAGTCACTCTCTGTTGACTTACTTTGCTTGAGAAAGACGCAGTTGGAAAGCAAGTGGTGGCTCCATTGACTCGTCACTCTTCATGGACACACAGCTGGGTGTCACTTTTCTTTAGCACACACACACACACACACACACACACGCACTTTGTTTTAAATGCATAAACCAAAAATGTAATGTTTTGGCTTGTGAGCACACTGTAAAACAAACAAACAAACAAAAACTAATAATGCTAATTAAAAATAATAATAATTATGTAATTTTACAGAAGTTCACTTTTTTCTACATTTTTCAAGATTTTTCGAGAAGTTGACTTACTGTGGTTGAGAAAGATGCTGTTGGAAAGCAAGTGGTGGCTCCATGGACTCATCACTCCTCATGGACACACAGCTGGGTGTGGAGGAGTCTGGGCCATCCTGCTGCAGGGCCCTTTAATGTGCATACGCGTGCGCACACACACACACACACACACACACACACACTGAGCTAAAATATCATCTTAGTGTGTTTAACAGTGCCTCAAA
>OOFC01047629.1:29114-41495 GCA_900323345.1 Pseudochromis fuscus
AAGATAGTAACCATGGTAACTATTATCAGTCACTCTCTGTTGACTTACTTTGTTGAGAAAGATGCTGTTGGAAAGCAAGTGGTGGCTCCATGGACTCATCACTCCTCATGGACACACAGCTGGGTGTGGAGGAGTCTGGGCCATCCTGCTGCAGGGCCCTTTAATGTGCATACGCGTGCGCACACACACACACACACACACACACACACACACACCCTTTTCATAGCTTAAATCAACAGATTCAACTTTGAATATCCCTTGACTTGCACACTTGTATGTCAGCTAATCACAACAACAATAAGCTTAAAATACATGAACCGACTTGTTTTAATTTCACATTTTTATTTAATAAATGACAAAAACACATTTAATATTATAATGCACTGTTTGCTAATTAGCAGATATGCTATGTAACTTTGACATTTTTAACAATAACATTAAATAAACAGTATTTTAATTGTTTATTTGTCAGTAAATATTGTCAATTAAACACACAAATGCCATAAAAATGCCCAACATCATGTATAAAATCAAATCTAAAAACTGTATTGCACTGATTTAAAATGACTGTGTTTTTATGACTTGGTTATTTTCCTTTATTTTATGTTTTTACAGTGCAAACACATAAACAACTCATTTCTAGCATGACACAGGGCTGTCACTTTATATTCACTATTTTAATATTTAATTTTTACTTGACAGTAGCTCACCTAACCCAATTAACCCAATTAACAAATGTGATTACCTCAAAAATGTGTCATTCACTTTGTGTTTTCTTACTTTGCTTGAAAGAAATGCTGTTGGAAAGCAAGTGGTGGCTCCATGGACTCATCACTCTTCATGGACACACAGCTGGGTGTGGGGGAGTCTGAGTCGTCCTGCTGCAGGGTCCTTTAACACAACACACACTGGTCTGTTTTTACTGCACATTAGCCTTGGAGTCATTCAGAAACCTTTGACCTTTAGTAACCTCTTTACCTCAACTCTGGTCTGGCCGCCATGTTTCCTGGACAGGATGAATCTGGACGGAGGGAGTCTGATCTCTGTCTTCTCATAACGACTCACAGTGGAGAAGATTGGACCTTTCAAGAAACACAGCGAGCATGTTAACCTCTGTGTGTGTGTGTGTGTGTGTGTTTGTGGGTGTGTCTGGGTGTTTATGTGTGTCTAATTGAAGGTTTGTGTGCTCCCTGGAACCTATAGCCTAAATAACACACCTCAGTACCATCCTCTGATGAACTCAGCAGCGCTCCTACCCTGGTCTGGTCCTCCAGTTTGTTCTGTCTACCTGTGGTGATAACAAAGGCGATCGAGATCAGTGGTAGCATGATGCTGGTTATCAGTGGTGAATGTCTGTACACTTACTAAGCGAATGTACCATCCAAATGTATTTGTATACTTAAAAAAATTTAAAGTGTTATTCTGGATCACATCTGATTGTGTTGTTCACTTACTGGATATGAAGGGAGGAGTGAGGAGACGATGCTAGCCAAAAAAGTTACAAAAAGGGATTTTCTTATTCTGCATTTTCATATTCAAGTTCGATCACATTTACTTCCTAAAAACATTTTCAGAAATAACATGACTGTCATCATCCTGCCGAGAGAAATTTCAACCAATAGCAGCCATTCATCCACCTGTCAATCAATCTGCTGTTAGCAGCACAGGTCAGATTAGCACCAGACAGAGAGTAGCAGCAGCTAATCAGTACCCTATTTTTCAGACCATAAAGTGCACTGGATTATAAGGCGCATTAAGCGACTGTCTCTTAACAGGTGCCATTTTGAGGTCCATATACACACCATAATATTGTGTGTCCACTCGGCTCCTAACTACGGTAGCTGTAATGCTCCGACAATCCATCAAGCGGTGCAGCTTCGTAGTTTACCAAAGTCGTACTAAAACATTTTGATAGATTTTTGAGCGCCGTGCACCACCATAAAATCGGTTTGAGGTCAGTAAACACAACCAGAATTAATACATAAAGCGCACCGGATTATAAGGCACACTGTCGATTTTTCTGAAAATTAAAGGATTTTAAGTGCGCTTTATAGTCCGAAAAATACGGTAGTTTGTTGGAACAGTATTAATTAAATCTGTAACAAGCAGCAAAGTGTTGCTTTAGATGCTGATGTTCATTGAGTTGTAAATGGTTAAACTAGAAACAACTTGTTACAGTTTTCACAGATTGTCATTGAACATTTCTTTGGTTCGGTTGTTAGGTGACGATTAACAAGTGTCTGTTGCAGCTGGATCGTGTTTGTTTTTGGTCAGATCTGACCTGCAGCAGCTGTGTCTGCTGTACAATAAAGGAGAAAGCTCAACATGTGTAACAGCTTCTGTTTGGAGAGACGCTACAGGATGTAGGACAAATGTTATCGAATAACATTATCTAGCTAGCTATAGTGTTTCTTTGTGTTTCAATGGTCCAATCAAATTCCTCCAAATGCTCTAGTTTTAACAATGTTTTTTAGCACAAACAAATACAACGTTCATGAAAAACAAAAAGCAGATCACCCAAAGTTTGTTTCCTTCAAAACAAAGTAGAGCATGTTATATTTATATCAGGTTAACATAAACCACATGTAAAGACACAACTCCCAGACTGTATTTCACTACCGCTATTGGTAAACAGGTCACCAATTCAGGAAAAACGGGGCTCCAGAAAAAGGCTTACCTGGTGAAGTAATATCCAGGTGGAGCTGAAATCAAAGCAGATCAGACCTGAGCCTCCAGACCGTCATAGCCCACAAAGACACGACACTACCTTTTCCTGTGTAACATTAAAGGTAAAGCAGACCTGAGAGGACACAAGGCTGAGAATAAGGACAAATCAGTGCCCTGCCCTGTCAGTTGTGCTATATGTGGACGAACCAGTTCTACCTGTGTTTGTTACTGTGACCAGTTTTATATCCTGTGGCAGTTGCACATACAGAAGATGAAGCAACGTACAGATGAACTGATATGAACATTTTTAAAAGACGCACTAAGAGATGTTGGGTTGGATTATCTACATGCAACCTAGCACGATGGGCTGTTTTTACTCACATTTTGTTGTTTCTACACAACTTTTTTTTTTTTTTTTACTCAGTATTTTGTTGTTCTTACCTGAAACAAACAAAAAAGGTGATAAAATGTTGGGTAAAAATAACAAAGTATTGAATAAAAACTACAATGTTGGGTAAAAATGATAAAATGTTGGGTAAAACCAACTATTATTCCTCAGTTATAAATTAACCCAACATGTAGTTCAAGATTAACCCTATGTCAACATTTTTTTGTGTGTAAATGACCAAAGACTCACAATACAAGCTTTCGTGAACAAAAGACTTGTCTTTTATAGCTGGCTTCAAATTGATTTGCAGGTTACGATTTCGATTTTAACTTAGATCCCAATTTTTAATTGTTTATGTGAGAGGCTTATTGAAAACAGAAAAAAGAGCCACTGTTCTTGACATGACATGAGATTTCTGATCCAGACTGATGTGATTTTTGTTGTGCTTTTTTGTTTCATTTTAGTTTTTTTATTTTTGGAGAGAGAGAGAGAGAGAGAGAGAGAGAGAGAAGGGAAAATATGTTTACATGTGTACGTCACCACCTGCATCCCAAGTATTGCTCCAGTGCAAAGTACACATCTGACCAAGGACCATAGACTGTTCATCGAATGGATGAAGCTAACATGTTGTCACCCATTGGTTTGTCGACTCACATTTTGAAGTCAGGAGTTTGGTATTTGCCAGAAGTGACCATATTTAGATGATTTACTTTTTGTATCAGTAGCTGATATCAGCAGGAATATTGACTAAAAAATGTGTTTTTGAATGAAGTATCCATCTTCCTTGTCTATATTATTAATTACTACATATTTTAAACAAGCTCATGCTAAATTTTAAAGCTGATGAGGAATTTAAAATCTGAGGCATTAATAATCCGATTACCTGACTAATCGTTCAATAGTCAATGATTAATTGCCTATCAAAACAGTCATTAGTTGCAGCCCTAAAAAAATCCCTGTCTGTTATAAAAGGCAAATGTTTTAACAAGGTAATGTTGCTATTTCACCACAGGAGGGCACCAGGGTTCAGTCTTTAGCCTCAGTATAGCTGGATTATGCCTTAGTGCTTTCTAGTCCTTCGTATAGTTTGAGTCTAGTGCAATGTCCACAAATGTCAAATTAAAACTACTGTTTTTGGGGCGACAAAAACAGATCAGTTATCAGTGGTTACAGGATACAATATGTCATCACCAAAATGGTCATTTTTAAGTTTTTGCCAAGAACAACAATTCTTCTGCAGCTGTAACCAAGTACTGTAATGCTCCAACACAAGTTAAAACATTTATTAATGCAGGTGTGTTCAGGTGCAACTTTTAACAGACGACGTGAGGCAATGAAAAGCAACATTTTGTGTAATTACAGCAAGCAAACCTATAACAAATATATAACACATAAATAATCACAAACCACGACACAAAGAAACTGTTTGTATTTAGTTGGTAGTTTCACAATAGTGTGAAGATATAAGAGTCATACAGTAACATAAGACCTACTATTAGTACATCAAGATGTGAGACAACAGGATCATTAGAAAAACTCATTTTAAACATTTCTCATACTAATATGATATAGGATCAGCCCTATTTCATATATATATATATATATATACATACACAGCTAAAAAAAATGAAAGAAAAAAGACCTTATCTCACAGCAGCGATGGCCAACACAATCAAATCAATTGTCCCTTTGCCCGAGGCCAGTCTGTCCAGCAAACTTCAAGAAATCCATTCTGCAGTGTTTCCAGCTGACAGACAGACGAACCTTCAGAGGATATACAACGTCCACTGTGTACCAAATAAAGGCATTTATATCTGTATCTGACACGTCAGCACATGTAACGTAATATATGTTACATTTAAAAAACACATCAACCCGTATGAAACCACATGAGTCAGAGTGATAGCCCTGTTTCATTTGTGTGTGTGTGTGTGTGTGTGTGTGTGTGTGTGTGTGTGCGTGTGCATGCTTGTCCATTTGTGGACATATATTTTATGCTTTGACTGAGTTTTTTTATGATTGAAAATTAACATTTTTGCATTGAAGCCAACTGGATCCAGAGTTTTTTGGAGCAAGTATTTAGTGGCTGTTTTCTACATCGGCCTCATTTTTGAGACCCAGTTGATTTATATATATGGTCCATGGTTAACACTAAGCAATTCCTTAATGTAGCTAATTTGTTAACATTGCTAACATTGCTGGCAAGCCACTGAACAACGTGAATCACAACATTTAATGGGTTGGGTGCTTTATTTCTTCTGCTACCTGACTCCTAATGTCTCCAACCAACCTGTCCACTAAACAGCTGCAAGTACCACCACAGATACCGATACCACCCCATCACCAATAACAACTTGTGTTTGGGAACTCAAGATGGCTCCTGTGCTTTAAAGGCAACACTGAATCTGGTCGAAGATAATTCACGTGACTCGCAAAATATTTAGTAACAACAGGCAACTAATGATATCTTCTTTTGCCCTTTACATGAATAACACTGATAAGATCACGGGACAGCATCAAATAACCGAAAAGCACAAACATGTCGCTTTTATTTAATTCTGTACGTCAGTGTTACTGCTACTCACATGGTCCTGGATTTTACACAACAACATAACGAGAAAGAAATTAAGGAGCTGTTTCCTCTTTTTTGCGTCTAGTGTGTGTTTGTGTGTACCATGGACTGTATGTAGAAATGGATGAAGCTAACGTGACATTTATGCTTTCTGAATTTGAACGTCGCCATGTTGGTTGTTTGGAGCCAGAAGTGACCATATTTGGATATGAAGGGAGGAGTGAGAAGGTGGGTCTGACCCTTGAACCTGAGGACACTGTCCAATGTGTATAAGATTCAAGGTCACCGATGAATTACCAGAGCTGTCAATCAAACTAATCACACCCCTAAATCTTCCTCTATTTGAAATGATTTTGAGATGGACCAGATCAGAGACAAAGAGATGACTTGCTTGAGTATTTCATGACTGAAAATGATCATTTTTGGAGCGTTTTTGGAGACTGTATCTAGTGGTCATCGAGGGTATTGCACTTTTTTGCACCTGTCGTTGCTTCGTCTATAACCAGACCATGGTGTGTATCCAGTGTTTGGCCTCACAGAGTGGTGGTAGAGTGCCGCACCGTAAGCGTGCGCATGCGGTGGTTCTGTGTTTGAGTGCGTCCGTGCACGAGGCTGTGCACAGCGTGTCTGTATCTGGCAGACATCAGGTTGTACAGTAAAGGATTGATGGCGGCGCTGAGGTAGAACAAGACAGAGGACACGAGATTGAAATACTGAGACAGATAGTATATAAAGTACAGGTGTGTGTCAGGGTTCGGGTACGTGTCGTTACCACCGTACAGGTTGGTGGGCGTCGTGGCGTATGTGTTGGGAGGTGTGCTATTTGGTCTTGCGTTTTGCAGGTTTATGCTACGTGTGGTGGTGTTTGTGTTGCCCAGTTGTGTGTTAAAATGTGCTGACTCATTGTGCGCTTCCTTGTGTGTATTTGTTTCAACACTGGGATCCAGATTATTTGTGCTTGTGTATGAAATGGCACGAGATTGTTTGTCTTTACCCACATCATCATCATCATCATCATCAGTGTGTGTGTTGATTTCCATGCGGGTCTTTGCACAGTTGTCACAGATCATTTCATCTCTGTCTCTGAGAGTTTGCATCTTTCCAGTCTGGGGTAAGATCTCGGAGAAGTGCGTCTCTGAGTCTGAGTGGAGAAAGGATTTAGTAACAGTGTGGTCGTCTGTGCTGACATCAGAGAGCATGCTCATGTCTGGGTTTGCGTCCACATACGTCTCCTGTCCGTCAGCGCCGGTGCCCAGAGCAAAAGAGAATATGGTCCGACCGACGTGGAAGGGCAGCCAGCACAGGACAAATGCCAAGACAATCACTCCTGAGGGAAGAGAGGGAGGGAAGAGACAAAGACATAGTGGAGGGAAAAACACAGGAGGACATTTATGGCGCATTTACACTGGTACCTACTCGTTTCGCTTTGGTTTTGGCGCATTTACACTGGCAAAAAAGTACCTGGAACTTGGTACCTGGTACAAGTTTTCGTACCTCCTCTCCTGTGGTTCCAAAAAAAGTACCCGGTCAGGTCGAAGCAGGTACTAAAATCTTATTGATTGGAATCGTCACTGCGTCATTGCATCATCTGTGCGCGGCACGTAATCTGTCCCCACAAACACGCCATTTTTATATCTTCGGCAAACCGTGCAGACGTGTTTGAAATAACAACAAGAAGAGAAATGTCATCTGTTAGAAATCCTGGACGGCGCGGTCAGGAACGAAAGAATCGCATAAAAGATGATGTCACAAATGATGGCCAGCTACACGGAGGAGGGACTATCCTCAGCAATGCAAATGCAACCGAGGGGGGCCGATCCTGAGCGATCCGAGGCGAAGCGAAGCGAGTAGGTACCAGTGTAAATGCACCATTATTGAAGTTCCTCAAAATAGGTGTTTATGACTAATGTAGATTTAATGTGACAGGCCACAAGACCAGACCTTTCAAACTGTCACAAGGTGCAGTCGTAATAATGTTTTATAAATAGCCTGCAAACAGAAGGTAACTGTGACATCACCCATTGGTTTGTTGAAGCCCAGAGATCAGCATTTGAACATCGCCAAGTTGGTGGTTTGGAGCCAGATGTTGACCATATTTGGAAGGAGTGAGGAGGCGGGTCTAATCGTTGAACCCAAGATGTCTGTCCAATGTGTATGAGACTCGACTTCAGCACTGCTCTCATTGGCGACCAGGCTTGTCGATCAAACTAACCACGCCCCTAAACATTCCTCTTTCTGAAATCTAACATCTATTTAATTATGGTTTGGGTTTGTTTTTCAGCTGGACCACCAGATCACTGAAAACAAGAATTCACTTGACTGAGTGTTTTGTGATTGAAAATGACAACTTTTCAATTGAAGTCAATTGGAGCCAGAGTTTTTTGGAGCCAGCCTCTAGTGGTCATCAGATGTATTGCACTTTTTTTGCACTTCTGCAATGGCCTCATTTTTAAGCCCACTTGCTTCATCTATGTCTATACACAGTCTATATCTTCATCATACATACTTGTTGACAGGATGTACAGATGTGTTGGCCAGTGTGTGTTTCTCCTCACCCAGCATCTTGACAGTGTGTCGGTGGCTCTGGTCCTTGCGACTGCTTTGTTGGCGGAGGCACAGTGCCCGTCCAATCAGGCTGTACACCAGTCCCAGGATGCAGAGAGATATCAGGAAGTACAGGTTGGAGAGGATGGTCATGGCCGACAGCAGACCAGAGGAGACGGCGTAGTGTGTGCAGCGACACTCTCTCTTGTCGATCTCTCCTCCTCGACCTCCATCGACACTCCCCTCCCGTCCTCCTCCTTCGTCTTCCTTCTTTTTATTTCGCTCCTCCCCTTTCAGGTCCACCTTTCCTTCTTCATCTTGTTTTTCGCCTCCATCTCCTTGTTTCCACCCAGTTACATCCCCTCTTTTGCTTCCCCTGTTGTCTTCAAACCATTTCATCTCTCCATCTCTTTCAGCCCATCCCATTGCCTCTTTTTCTCCCCACTTTATTCCCCCTAATCCTCCATCCATCAAACCCATGTCTCCGCTCCCTCTTCCCTCTCCACCCATCAGAAGTCCTCCCTGTTCTCCCTCCAACCACGGCCCGAGCCCGAGCTCCTCTCCCCCAACTTCCTCCACTCCAACCATGACCAGCACCGGTGCAGCACTGACGGCAGCGCCCAGCCAGAGGCAGCCAATGATGGTCCTGGTCCTGCGCCGCGTCACCACCGTCTTGGCTGTGATTGGCCAGCAGACTGCCAGGTACCTCTCCAGGGAGAGGAAGGTAATGTGGAGGATGGTGCAGAAGGTGCAGCACTCTGAGAGGAACATGGTCAGCTTACAGACCAGGTCTCCTAGGAGCCAGGGTCTGGGCCTCCAGAGCTGAGAGAGACACAAGTGTTTTTACTTGATGTAGAAAATGTATCAGAAACACATGCAGGGGTTGACAGCTTGTAATATTAAAAACCCATAAGAAACAATTTCAGGCATATTTGACCATTTCAGAAAAAGTTGTGAGTGTTTTTGTATGGCAGTGCCAATGCCACTGCTGGGCTGCCATGATGATGACATCACATGGGTTCAAGGCTGAATCTCCACCAGTAAGTGACTCTGAAGGCTGTGAATACAGATTTGTTGGTGACAACAGAGAGTAATGTAACAACAATCCCAATCCAGTCTAACTCACCATACACTGAGCCCATGTGATGTCAGAGCATTTCAACCAATCAGAAAAATTCTCCCATCTTCAAGGGCCTCCATCCACACATTTACACAAAGGTGGCTCAAAATACAATTCAATATGGTTGATTAACTAGGTCAGCTGACAAGTGAATATTTTTGTATTTGTATTTTATATATAAATGCATATTATATTTATAGGCTATTATATATATATTTTTAAAAATCTTTGCCGTGAAATCTGGCTTGTTATTTCCCCACATGTACAGATATTGTTCAGAGGATATGATACAACCCTTAAATGTAACAAAACCTAATTTAGAGGCAGGGATTTCTCCCGAGGCGACGGAAACAATACCTTGTTTATACCACCGCTATTAAATGCTGCAATTCCCGACAGGGAGCAAATGCATTACACCTGTTTATTAAATCGAATGAGTGATTGTCTGTTTCTTGCTGTGACTGCACCTTGACTTTTGACATTAATATCATGATCCAGTTACCACAGCGTGCACACATATCACAGTGTAAACATGGTGTGTGCGTACCTTATACAGATCCAGAGGCAGCAGCAGGAGTATGAGCAGGTCACTGACAGCCATGCTGCTCAGGTACAGGTAGGTGGAGCTTCTCATGTGTGGACGCAGCCAAACCACCAGGATTGTTAGTATGTTTCCCAGAAGACCGAACAGCATCAGTGGGATGTAAATCACAGTCACAGACACTACAATAAAAAAACATCAATGTGCTTTTATCACAATTTGTATTTATTCCCAAAATATAAGCTACACATTATCCTCCAATAAAAACTTTAGCTGACAGTTTGGTGTGATGTCACTAATGCAGCACCACAAATTCATGTTTACTTGTATTCATGTTTAGAGTATTCAAGATTTGGTGTGTTGATTGTTACATTTGGACAGAGCCAGGCTAGCTGTTTACAGTGTTCATGCCACCAACTGTTCACTCTGCATTACCATCATTTTTATGCATTTTTCTAACTTCCAAGTCTTAATTGCAAAGGGAAAAAGCAGAAGTGCCAGTGAGGGCTGGCTCACATGAATATCTCACATTATCTGTACTAGCTAGGCTAAAGCTGAGTAGCTAGCATAATTTATTGAGTGAGTATAGTATGTTTAATCCTTGTGTGCTACATACAGAAGCTCTAAAAGGACATGATTAAATACATTTTTACTTTCTCTGTTTTACCGTGGTAACGATTTGATTTCAGTGGTTTTCTCGAGATTTTGAGTTATCATATCTTGAGAAAACAAGATACATTTGTTATCTCAGGAAAATGAAATAAATAATTCTTTGTTTTCTCGAGATTTATCTTTTAATTTTGGGAAAACAACCTCTGTTTTCTTGAGATAATGAGATGAATTATTACACATACAAAGTTTGTTTCCTTGAGATGATGAGATCTACAAATCAATCTTGTGCATTGGCTTCATATTTTAGACTCGGTTGCTTTGTCTGTAATCAAGTAAAAAGTCCAAGTTGCTTGGACTTTTTAATCATGTTATGTCATGTCAAAATCTCTTTTTTCTCAAAACTTGTCTGGTACAGATTACAGTTTCAATTTTGATTATTAGAATTGTTGTTTACCCACCTAATTCAGTCAGTCCAAACATATATTCCTCCCCGTGGCACTCTTGGTTGGAGCAGTCCTCCAGGAAGCCCGGTGCCAGGCCACAGTTGTTTTCTTCACAGCCGCTGCCTGTGTCTCCAGAGTCCATCAGATCCATGGCGAATGCAGAGTGTGAGGTTCTGGACCAGAAAACAAGTGGAAGTAAAGAAGGAGGTGGAAGAGGAGGAGGAGGAAAGTAGTGTGTCCTCCAGGTTACAGGGTGCAGAGGTGACGCATACTGATGGATTTCCTATGACACTCGATAACAGTAGAGCGGATGGACAGGGTGGAGAAGAGCTGTCGGAACAACAGAAAATAAAGGTGCATACAGGTCACTGCATGAAGGAAAAAACCATGTGCTTACATGTACACAGAGCATGTCAGGGTTAACATCTGAGTCTAAAACATTATTGAATACTGAGAAAACTACTGTACATAGATGGGGGTCAGTAATACTAACACAAAGTCCGTTGACCAAAACTTTACAAATCTTTGTACTTTTATTTTTTCTTTTATCATTAAACCCATGAAAACCTCCTAAACATTTCATAAAAAATAGTATGTAGCTGAAACTGTACAGTCATGTTTACTCACACAAAACAACATGATGATAGTATTATACTCACGGATGGAGAGCAGGATCAGTGCCTGGTGTATCTCAGCAGCAAACACACACCTATGATCTCTCTCCCTCTCTTAACTCCCTCTCCCCTCTCTCTCCCTCATCTCTGACTGTCGACACTACCCCATGGTGACATCTCTCCAACTACTTCACATGTAGTAAAGAACAGTCTTTTTTTTAATCTCAAGACATTCTAATAAAATGCTGTTTCATGTATTTGTTTTAGTAACAGTACAGGAATATGCAGAGTTGGAAGTCGTACATTAAGGCAGCGGTCTCCAACCTTTTGAGCACCATGGACCGGTTTAATGTAGGCATTTTTTTCAACGGACCAACATCCAAGATGTGGCAGCAAAAATGAAATAACACGACTGGCATAAAAAGGAATGTTAAGTTGTTTTCTCCTTTGTTTGTCGTTGGAGAGTTAAGTTGGAGAGAATCCGGTTGTTGTTTTTTTTTTCAAAATAAAATGTCTTTCAGACTCATAAACTGTAAATCTATGTTCAGACTAGTGATGGTCCGATCCGATCCACTGGATCGGTATCGGGTCCGATCCAGTCATTTTGGCCTGGATCGGGTATCAGATTTTTCTTTTAGAACCTGTCCGATCCGATCCATAAGCTCAAACTATGGCTGTGTCTGAATGTCCACACTATTCCCTATATAGAGAACTATATAGGGGGTTACGCCATTTCCAGTCGTGTCCGAATTGCACTCAAATTTTCCCATAATGCATCTTGAAAAGTAGTGAGCACCGATGGTCACTAGACAAGATGGCGCACAGGGAGCAGTGCGATTCATTCTCATTCATTCATTCTCTGTCTTCTCAGTGCCTGTCT
>OOFC01047629.1:42759-53444 GCA_900323345.1 Pseudochromis fuscus
AAGCGACTGTCTCTTAACAGGTGCCATTTTGAGGTCCATATACACACCATAATATTGTGTGTCCACTCGGCTCCTAACTACGGTAGCTGTAATGCTCCGACAATCCATCAAGCGGTGCAGCTTCGTAGTTTACCAAAGTCGTACTAAAACATTTTGATAGATTTTTGAGCGCCGTGCACCACCATAAACTCGGTTTGAGGTCAGTAAACACAACCAGAATTAATACATAAGGTGCACTGGATTATAAGGTGCACTGTCGATTTTAAGTGTGCCTTATAGTCCGAAAAATACGGTAATTTAGCAAAAACCCTTTGACTGGTACTGTTAAACTTATAGATGTTGAGAGCAATGGACAAAGCAAGCAGGGCTCAAAAATGACACAAATGCAGAAGTGCAAAGTGCAATACTCTCGGCGGCCTCTAGAGGCTGACTCTAAAAACTCTGGCTCCAATCGACTTCAACAGATTTTTTCCACAAGTCATTCTGATGCCATTAGCTAAAGCCAACTCATCTTCTCAGTGATCTGATCCATCTGAGAAAAAAAGAGGCAAATTTAAGGGTGTGGTTAGTTTGATTGACAGGTCTGTTCTTCAATGAGACTGGCGCTGAAGTCGAGTCTCATTGGGCAGCCTCGGGTTCAAGGGTCAGACCCGCCTCCTCACTCCACACAGTCTATGGTTAAACCTGACTTTTGAGAGCGTAAACCTCCATAAAGGTGTAATCCTGCTGCACTGGTGCCACAGACTGAACACTGTTGCCCTCTTCTGGTGAAATACCAACAATATCTTGTAAAAACATTTGGGATTTAACACTTGAATCAACCAATCAATCAGTGAGTCAATTAATAAACAAATAAATGCATATAATTGAAAATCAGACCAGAAAATGATTGTTGCCTCATTCAAGCTAACTTCTAACCTACCTCACCATCAGTATTGTATGATCAGCGTGTTTTGTGTTGACTCACCCAGTTTTTCTTCAGCATCTCCTCCATCTCCCCTCACACTCATCACCAGATGCTCTGAAACACATTGTTTTTCTGGGTTAATGTCTTCAGATCACAAAGGCAGACATGCAGGAAGGAGGTGACACCACAGTGTTGCTGCTTTCATCAGATAAGCGTTCTGCTCAGATCAGTGAAAGAGTTGCACAACACTGACTGATGGTGAGCTGCGGCGATGCTCCTGCACAGCTCTGCATTGTATTTAAAGCATCGCTGCCACAATAGAATCGTAACATGAGCCGACGCGTAACAATCCTGCAGTGGCTGGAGAGGTTAACATCTGACCTTTGGCTCAGATAACGTGCAGCACACACAGATTAAACACACACACATATAGATGTTTTTATGCTTATCTTACTTTCATTGACCTGTGCACTCCCTAACACAGAACCTTAACCTCAAAGCATCATAATCAAGCGGTTAACCCCAACCTTCAAACAGTCCTGCAAACAGGTGTGAAAAAATGAAGACTGGACAAAAAAAAATTTTCCCTCCAGAAGTCAAAAACTCAAACTGATGCTCATAAAGAAAGATGTAAAAGTACATGAGTAAACACATATGTTTTTTTTTATGGTGTTGTAATGTCTCATTTTAGACATTTTTGACTGATTATGTGAAGAAATCATTGTCATTTAAGAACTTAATACAATAGAAATTTTACTGTCATTGCTGTAAAAACAATGAAATGTGAAATGTATCTATCCACACACACACACACACACACACACAAAATACAAATAAAAAGTATACAATATACAAAATAAAATAAGACAAATGAAGAAAGTGAACTATTGAGCGCACCTGTCTATAAGCTGCTATTGAATTTATTCGAACAGTTTCATGTGGTCCACTCTGACCGGGTCTGATGAGACGACGCTAAATGTATCAGCGGCACAGAGCTTGCTAGCTTGTAAAAAGCTAATGAGCTTCATGCCGCCGATACATGAGAAACACCGGTGTTTAAGTTCAAATCGTCGGAAAAAAGTAGCGCTTATAGTCCGGAAAATACGGTAATTGCTGGTGCAGATATTCTCATCTCATTTCATCTTCTATACCTGCTTGTCCACACTTGGGTCGCAGGGATCTGCTGGAGCCTATCCCAGCTGTCATTGGGCAGGAGGCGGGGTACACCTTGGACAGGTTGCCAGCCTATCGCAGGGCTAACACATAGACAGACAACCATTCATACTCCCATTCACACCTACGGTCAATTTAGTTTGATCAATTCACCTAACAAGCATGTCTTTGGACTGTGGGAGGAAGCCGGAGTACCCGGAGAAAACCCACACATGCACAGGGAAAACATGCCGCCCCCCTGCAGATATTCTGCTCTGAGCAAATCTGCAAAGAATTTGAGTGAAAAATATCTATTAGCAAAGTTGCTATTCAAACATGCTAATTATACACATTTAATTTGTTACTAGAATTAATGATTCTAGTTCACAAAACACAACTTGGTGTTACTTACTGAAACTTCATGAGTCCGATACATTTTAAACCTAAACTAGTCCTTGCACATGTAGTTATACACAAATATGTAAACACTTATTCTGCATATTTTTGACTAAGTTTGACTTTTGTGTAGGTATGCAGACAGACTTTTAACAATTATGCAACAACTTTTGCCCATTTTCATGGTTGTGGAAACAATTTGCTTTTTACTCCCCCCCAAAAAATTCATAAATAAAAGTAACAAACATTTTTAAGTTGAGGTTCATATGAATTAAAAGCAAGTTAATAAGTGTCTGAAAGAGACAATAGTTTATTAAAATTTTAGTAATAGAAAGTATGTAAATAGACTTTATTGGGCCCATCTGGATAAGTGGGAATAGATGGAAAATAGATGGATGAATGGATGAATTGGGGTCCTATAGTAAATCCTACAGATACTATTCACATAATAACCAATAACTCAAGTATTTTATAAAAGGGTCTTATTTTGAGTGTTTTGCCCATTGTACCTATCAGTTATAGTTTTTCTGGGCAGGTTCAAATCAAACTAAATTATTTCTTTAGCAACCCACCTGCATGGTCAGTCAGTACAGTACATTTGTCTTTATGGTCAGGCAATGCCAACAGCTGGACTTACAATCAGATACCCTGACTGTGTTCCTGGATGATTCCTGGTTCTTTCTTTCGTTTTGGCGCGCTGCATCCAATCTGATACTCGTATCATCATAAACAAATTCTCGCCAAACTTTTCCAGAGTGGTGTGTCTGAAATTTCAGAAACCAAAACACATAACCAAGAAGGAGGCTGGGCTTGTAGGCTCATCTCATCCACATGTACTTCAGATGTATTTTTAAGGTGCCGACACACGAGGCAGGACTCAGGTAGGACGTAGAAAGACAACATCAAAATTTATGACCCCCCCCTGAGCCAGGCGCTCGGTTCCCAGCTGCTCCTTCACGGGCCAAAATAAGTGGAGTGGTGCTGTGGGAGGTATGACTGTAGCAGGGTGTTGCTGAAACAGAGCATACACGCTCAGCAAGTGGCTATCTTACAATTTGAACCCACTCGTCACATTCCCCCGGTGGGTCTGAGGTTACTGTAAGCAAGGGGAGAAATGGGAACTGAAGTAAGTGCAGCTTCAGCAGAAATCAGACTGAATAGGTGGCTCAAGGACACGAGCAGGAGTCTGATCGGTGTTGGCTGTCGCCGGGGTCGAACCTGTGACTGGTCAGGAGAAGATCTATGTGCTATGTAGTCTGTGGTAATTTCAGCTTAACGCGTCTTGAGTGCTGGAAGAGTGAGTCAGATAAAGTTTCCAGTGCCCAGAGGGCGACCTCTTACATAATGTGTCCTGTCCAGCAGGCAGAGCATGGACGGCCGGAGGCTTTAATTCACAGGATAGGTCAAGAAATTAAAACTATGTCTTGCAGATTGATAATAATGCCACATACTGATGCAAAGAAAAGTGCATTTTCATTGCAAACTCAACCTTGTAATTGTGTAAACCGATGTGCAAAGATGTTTTTCCTTTATAACCTTCCTGCAAAGCAAAGGTGAAGTTGCAGAATAAAGGTTGCATGGCTTTTATTTTATACTTTAATATATAGACACTTTGCATTTTATATCATTTTATTATATAGACAGTAGTAAAATAAATAATTAAAATATACAGATGTGCAAATGTTCTCAGAAAACTGGTCTTCAACATCGGTATAAAGTGCACAAAAAACATTGTTACTATCAGTAATATTCAATGGTCGTCACCACTACCACCATTATCTCTGCTAACGATCACAGGCTCACACTTACTCACAGTTAGCGGCTGAAACACTGTACAGGACGCTGTGCTCATGCAGCATAATGTTCTGTGTTCTTTCATTTTCCATATTTTCTTTCTTTATACTCACCAATGATCAGAGCAGTCCTGACGACAGCTGACAAACACCCGTTAGTGTGAAGCGCTCTCATGTCTCTTGGTGTCTCTGATGTTTTCTGACGTCTTGAACCACTCTGAGTCCTTCATGTGAAAACAAGCAATTTCCTGTGCTTGTGGGTTTTTAAAGCTTTGCAGATCAAATGATTACGCATCTTTCTGGTGTTTCGTTAATGTCCTAGATGCTGCTACAACACAATGTCTTTCACACTTGAGCATGCATTTAAATGAAACTGCAGCATAATCACAACAGTACATCTGTAAAGGTTTTCAGATATCTGTGCCAGTTTTTATTAAATGAAAGCTTTTATTTTATTAATCCAATCAATTGCACAGGAAGTCTACTGTTGGTTCATCAAGTTAATCAAAAGTGAATCTCTGTCACATAGATACATACAGAAATGGACGAAGCAAGTGGGTTTTAAAAATGAGGCCGATGCAGAAGTGCAAAAAAAGTGCAATACTCCCGGTGGCCACCAGAGGCTGGCTCCATAAAACTATACCATAAAACCATAAAATCAAGTCATTCTGATGTCATTAGAGAAAGTCAAATGTTTTTCTCAGTGATCTGGTCCATGTGAAAATCATATCTTCACTAAGGAGATATTAGGCTTCAAAAAGAATGATTTAGGGGCGTGGCTAGTTTGATTGACAGCTCTGGTTTCTTGCAATTTCCAGGTGATTTGGAGGTTCATTCATTGGTGAACTCAAGTCTCACACACTGGACAGTATCTTCAGGTTCCAGGGTCAGACCCGCCTCCTCACCCGTCCCTTTATATCCATATATGGTCACTTCCGGCTCCAAACAACCAACATGACATCATCCAAATGCCAAATTCATGCCTTCGTTTGTCCCAGGAGCTTCAGGAACTGTTATGATGTGTGTCTCTTCTGTACTTCATCACAGAAAGTTCATTGATGAAGAGAATTTAGTGGTCGGCACTGATCCTCGTCGACATGTATTGTTAGGTAGTTGTTACTGATGCTATTGTGTGCGTGGAAATCCTTACCGGCCATATGTCGCAACAGAAGGCTTAATGTGACTCAGATTTACTACCGGCAATAAAATATCATAGGTCAGGGTCTCTGCTTAAAGATACCGTGGACATACCTTCAAGTCGATAGTGTCTTTGGCAGCTGATTTTCAACCGTGTTTAACATTTTGACTTTACGCGATGATGATGTAACAGCATTTCAGATCTCTTAATGCTCTGTTTTGATTGGTCAGCCACATGCCCTATCAGCCCTCAGGGGTATCAGTTATTGCAGTCTTGTCACCACTCTTCAAACACAAGGCGAGTAATGGCTGGATGAACGATAAAGTTACATTAAGTTGGAGCTGCGGTCTAGACACTCTTATTTAAACTTCATTTCTTCCAGATAGATCAAAACAAAATTACTACGTTCATCACATAAATGGTATTCACTGTATTAAGAGATGACGTTACACATGTGTGCCCACAATTAACTCTGTTTTATAATGAAAACACACATGGAGTTGATAACTTTACCAGACAGCCTTTAAAAGTGTCTTTTACCCTCTCTGGCCTCCTACTGTATACGATCTGTCTCAGCTGTCCAAGACCTCCCATACCTGGCTTTACTAGCCTGACAGTCCTGAAGGCCAGCTCCCCCCTCCGCCAGCCTGTCCCACTTCTCAGCGGGCACGAAGGAGCATGAGCCAGGCTGCTCACTAACTCCCAATGATTTCACAGCCAGACCAAAACACATGTGGGTGTCAGTCATAAAGCCACAAACAAAGGCTGGATCCTGACTGTGAGGGGCTGGACCCGAGTCCCTTTATCTCTCTATGTTCACAGGCATTCATGAGAAAGTAAAAGCACAAAAAAACTGTGGAAATGGTTGATTTTTACATAATAGTTGGACACGCAAACACATGGTCGTCTTTGGCACAGTGCCTACAGTAGATGGTGCATTCGAACACAACCTTTCTATTATTTTCCTCCAGTTTCTGATATTAGCTGAAACTTTCGACCAATTTGGCATTTTTATGATCCACAGGTGGCTCATTCACACCACTTAACTCGAGTCTCATACACATTGGTCAGTGCCCTCAGGGTCAAGGGTCAGATCCCCCCCTCACTCCTCCCTTTATATCCAAATATGGTCACTTCTGGCTCCAAAAACTGACATGGCGACATTCAAACACCAAACTCCTGGCTTCAAAGTCCACAAAGCACCAGGTGACGTCATGATGACTACGTCCATCCCTTGTATGGTGAAAATAAACACAATACATTGCGCAATATCTGCAGGTGAAATTCTATTATGTACATACACTAAGCTAATTACATTTGTTTTGTTGAAGTTTATATCAATTGCATGTCAAGTGACTTTTTAACCAGATTTGTGCACTAAAATTGAGACTTTGATTGTACAGTATTTGTCAATTCAGCACAAATACTTTATACTACAAATACCATATGTAAAGTCAGTGAACTAACAGGTGCAGGGAAAGGTGCAGTCGGCCGAGAGACAGGCTGTTACCTTATGAAATACAACATGACAAAAATAGACTGGCTTAAAAATGGCACCTTGATGGAGCACAGCGGCGTGGATGCTGAGGCCTGGGATTTATGCTTTCAAAACATCTTTACTCTATGATTCTCTATTGAAACAGAAGCAACCAACGCACAAACATTCTCACCAAAAACAGGAAGTACCACATTGCAGATCAAAGGCAAAGTTTCTAATAACTGCAAATATACCAGTAGTGAGTCATGCATAGTCCTCTCAAAACCAAACTGAGGCTCCACTTTCTCCATTTTTGGACTGTGCAAGGTCCCCTATCAGATCTGACCTCCATCCATTGACTTCCTCTGACTCACAAAGGGTAACAAGTCAACAAAATGCCCCCTTCATTTCACCGTAATCTCACAGCAACAACAGCTGCATCTGTCCTAAAACTAGACTACCCAGTCACACGGGTTCACAACACGGCTTTGTAAACAAGAATTGGCCCAACCCCGCCACAGTCATATCAGTCAGCAGACGTCTGCCTCCATCTCCTCTTCAGGGACCGATGTGTGATGCAATCAGCTATATCAGAAAGCTTGTTTCCCCGGGTGACGGAGGCAAAATGAGTCAGCTGCTAAATGTTAGCTCATGGTGTCACCAGGTGAATGTGCCCCACCCACTCTGTAACTGATCGATGCCTCCTCTTTATCAATAGGAAGGCCCCTGATCATGTTTTCAAAGGTGCACAACAGTGGAGAGAAGCTCCATGTGGGAGCCTATCCGCAGTCACTGCTTGGTTACAAAAATAACCAATGACAGTGTCCATTTCATCCCGCTGGCCTGTCCAGCCCTGCCACTCGACACCCACTGGTTATTCCAATGTGAGCTAGCTAGCTGGGTCCTGTGTTGCTGCTCAGTTTGGCCACACCGACTTGTGGGTCTATTTTGGTATCTTCTGAGCTCGCTACCAGGACCCTGGCTGCACTAGTGCATTTGAACATGGATCTGAGGGCTTGACTCACTTTGGTGAGTTTTTCCATTGTTTCTTAAAGTTTAGCAAAGAAAGGTTGACAACCGCTAACTGCATATATTCTCAGCAGGTGGTACCTCGCCGGGTTCTTGGATTCTACTTTGAGGATTTGTGTTTGACACCAGAGTCTATATCGGATCCTTGTTCGCAGCATGAAAGACCCATCACCAAGGTGAGGCAGCTGTGTGGTTTTATGTGTGATGTTTACAAAAACCCTGGAGACAGAAGATGAGACACTAAAAGTTTTTCAAAGTTTTGAACTAAATAGCTATATACAACAAGCCAACAGCTACTTTGCATGTCCATGTTGTTATGATCAAAATTATTTATACATACATACTGACCTGATTTTCACTAAATATTTACTATTGTTTACAATATTATCTATGAGAAAAATATGAAATTACACTCCAATGGTTACGCCTTTATACAGTATAGCTAAGCACCGGGCTACCTCATTCCTTGGGTAAAAATACACAAGCAGATGCTGGGAAAGTACCGCGGTTGCTAACTGATCTCTGGTTATGAGAGCTGGAAGATAGTTGGCGGCCGAAGCGTCCTGGAAAGCCAAAGCATTCTGTAAGTCAGGCTTAAGATACAGTAAAG
Organism: Pseudochromis fuscus; assembly: GCA_900323345.1. Lineage (NCBI taxonomy): Eukaryota > Metazoa > Chordata > Actinopteri > Pseudochromidae > Pseudochromis > Pseudochromis fuscus. The sequence goes on from OOFC01047629.1 coordinate 51,262, forward strand.
TCACTCAGTTCTAGCAATTTTCACCTCTTAGCCTCTAATAGTATTTTTAGTAAAGATATGAATTTGAAGTATTTATCTCCTTGTTTGATGTGTAGGTACTTACCTATTGTCAAATCATCCTTGACAGTAAACACGAACAGTTCTTGACAATTGAGATTACTTTCCACTTTTTAATTTACACTAACAACCACATCACTGATTCATGAATTGTCTCTGGTTATATTTGTCCTAACCAAGCTCATCTTCTTATAAGGACAGTGATGTTTGTGTGGATAGTTGAAGACTTGAGTTATATGTCGGTGGCTATGCTCCCAGGTCAGGCCATATAAATGGGTTAATGAGCTATTCTAAGACCTCACCCAGATAGCTAAAGTAAGCTACAGTAGAGCAGCTGCTACCGAGCTGCACTGTGACTGATCTGATGATTTACTCGCATTTCCTGCCTCCTCTGCTGTTAACTGGCCGGTGAAAATACAGCTGTGTAGTTTTGCTGATGAATTGTCTCCACATTAGCCTCAACAAACTCATGGCTTTTAAAAAGGTAGATTAAATGTGGCAGGTACTATTGTGTAATGCTGGTATTGGCTTTGAAATGTACCCACACGAACAATGGAAGTGTTTAATTTCCTAAAGTTTTATCTATAAATGGAGCAGAAGTGGTTCTCACAGCCACTGACTCTGCTCACAGCTCTGAACACTGCTTAAAATAGCCAAGCGCATGGCATGAAGTGTTTGTCTGCTGCCTGCATAGTGACAGCACGGCCGAAGCCGGCACATGTCGTGTACATAAAGGTCATCAGTGCACCTATGGAGTTCAAAACCATTTATAGTAACTATGTCAATCAAACAACTTTTTAGTGAGTTTTTGCATGAAATGCTTACCGTATTTTCCAGACTATTGAGCGCACCTGTCTATAAGCCGCTATTGAATTTATTCGAACAGTTTCATGTGGTCCACTCTGACCGGGTCTGATGTGACGACGCTAAATGTATCGGCGGCACGGAGCTTGCTAGCTTGTAAAAAGCTAACGAGCTTCGTGGCGCCGATACATGAGAAACACCGGTATTTAAGTTCAAAGCGTCGGAAAAAAGTAGCGGCTTATAGTCCGGAAAATACGGTACATTGGAAGTAGAGTGAGTTTAAACCACAACCACTGACACTGATTTCATTGTTTTGTTTTTTAGGAAACTGACATATCCCACCACTACCCTGATGTCAGCCTGAACTGGAGTCAAACCCAAGGATCTACCGAGCTACAGCAGCTACAGAAGAAGCCAGGCTGGTGATGACAAGACAGAAAGACTCTTGTTGACATCATGAGCTGTGTGGAAAAGCGACACATGAGCCATCGGGTGGGAAGCATGCTCCACCATCGCTTCCCCAATGGCTTCACTGACTTGTTCATGGACGAGACTGATCGGGAGGTTAGCACGCTAACCGATCGAGCTTTCCGAAGCCTCTGCGTCGGAGATGACGCGGTTTACAATGACGAGTTCTTGTACGGATACTCACCATTCAGCTGCCACAAACCTTTGGCGGGGGAGCCACTTAAAAAGAATCATCATAAGGACTCTAAAAAACAAGGGCAAAACAAAAGTGACAAAAATGATGCCCAGCCATGGAAACAGCAGCAGCAGCAGAATATATCTCAGATGTCATCTTTCCTCAAGGCGTTAAGCGCCACAGAGGAAAGCTGTGAGGGGATGCTAATCAGAAATGGAGCCATGATGGACTCTAACGGGGAATCGTGGGATAAATCGGCACTTCGCAGCATTCAAAGAGAGCTGTCAGAGTTCTCCTCAGATTATCACACAAGCCTCACAGACGGACATTACAAAAACCACCATCGACATCAGTCTGGCGATGGTTCATCAAACAAATCAGGCAAACAGGCTGGCCTTTCCTCAGGGAAATCCACGAAGACTAAAAATGGGAAATCCACCGTGAAACTAAGAAAACTTAACATCAAGAACTTTTTTCTCCACAGTGAGTTTAGTCCTTTCCAAGCATGGACAGAGTTTAACCGCTTCCCCTTTGGTCAAGAGGACACAGCTAACTCTATTCTCCCCTCAGATAATATCCCCAAATGGTATGACTTGCCGTTTTACAAGGAGCTGACTGAGGCACATAGAAAAGAGACTCTGCACACAGAGGAGGTGCAGCCATGCCAGAAAGAAGCAAT
>OOFC01047630.1:7847-28605 GCA_900323345.1 Pseudochromis fuscus
TCCCTCCTCGATGCGCTCCAGTTGCTCTGATTAAACACAAGTCATTTATCCCCCACAGAACGAAGCACGAGAAGAGAGAGAGGGAGGAAGAGGAGAGGAGGAGAGAGAGAGGAGAGAGAGAGAGAGAGAGAGAGAGAGAGAGGACAAAGGAGAGAAGACAACAACTTCAGACACTATGACGAAAGAAAGTAAAACAAAAAAGAAAAAAAAAGAAAAACTGGACGCCACCACATATGTAAAGAACCTTTGGGGCACACTGTCAGTACCTACTTGTTACATGGACATATGAAAAGCCCACAGCATTTCCCTAAATCTTTTAAATTTTTCTCGGCTTCCTTCATGTCTTGGTTGATATGGTTCATGCCATCTTCAACACGATCGAGTTGCTCTGGTCAGGACAAAGGGATGACAGTAGTGGAATGAATTTCATTGACTGATTGACAGAAATATGAGTTATGATGAGCACTTGAGTGTGTGTGTTTGTGTGTGTGTACTCTGGTGTGTATGTGAGTGTAAGAGTTACAGGTTAAGGCCACTTATGGTGTTACTGGGCCAGAAAATGTTATAAACTCAGAAAAATGACAAAGAATATTATTTCTCACCAATGATTTTAAAGAATCAGTAAAACATTTTGAAAATGAGCTTATCCACAATATATGTTCACTTCAATAAGATGCAACAGCCATTTGGCTTAGCATAACGACAAGAAATTGAGGCAAATAGCTCTGTCAAGACTCAAGCAACAGTTTAGCTTCATTTAAGCTTAACTTGACTGGGAGCAGCAGGGGTTCAACATAATAATTCCTCGAAAAATTATGCTGGTTTACAACTGTTCCCTCTATTTCCAGTAAAAGCTAAACTAAGCTCAGTACCTCCTGGTACACTCAGCACAGTTATGAAGTGGTATCAATCTTCACGTCTGACTGTGCAAGAAAGCAAATAAATGCAGCTCCCAAAATGTTCAACTTTCTTAACAGTTTTATGTGACACATATTAAGTGCCAATGTTGTTTGCATCTGTGTTGTATCATAAGTTTTGCCAGAACAAAGCAAAGAAATCTCTCTTGAAGTGATTAATATGGTTCCAGCATCATGCAACCCCACTTGTAAAGAATGTAAGCTGTAGTGGAGCTGCTCCATCATATCCTTTTTTATTTACGTGATTTTGCTGCCTCTGTGTAGGGAGGAAAAATGTCCAGTTAACTGAAAACTGCCTGTGTTGCTTTGTCTGACTCTGTGAGTGTTCAGTGTAACTTCAAGGATTTTAAGTATAACTGGATTCTCCGTTATGAGCGTCAGGGCCTTTGTCATGCTGATGCGGTGGATGGTGGGTTGGTGATTATTCCACAGCACAAAGAAAATCCATCCTGGTTGTGATTAAAGGAGAAATACAGTGCAGGCAGAGTGTGAAAGGGTGAGGCACGGTTAAATATGGAGTGGATTCAGAAACTAGTTCACTGACTTTTTTTCAGATTTGTAAAATCCCTGTTTGGCATGCATTTATGTAAATATATTCAACCAATCAAGATATCGTGGTGAGTTAGTATTATTACGGTGAAGCGGGGGTATTGAGCATGATGTACAAATTAAGGAGCAACTGTTAAAAAAAACAGCCAGTGGTCAGTAAGCTGTCTCCAATATTAAATGCTGCAGAGGCACAAAAGTCAATAATGTGGGGTCAGAGGTCAGTGCAGGCTTATAGTGTCCAGCCAGCCATTGCAATTGGTTTTGAAGCAGCGATCCTGCAGAATAGCACTGGGCATAAATGGATGGTAGGAGGGAGGGATGGACCTTTCATCCCTGTGAGTGAACAGCTGTGTTGGCGCTTGTAAGGCTCCCGTCATACAGGACTAGAGACTTACTTTACACACCCAACCAATAAGGGCTGAGGGCCCGTGAAGCATAGATTACAATTTCATAATTTCTTGCTACAGTATTTACTTTTTAATGCTATTAATGTTAGTTAATGTTCACGTCAGTCTGCCGCAGGGCAGCTGTGGCTATCATAGCTTACTACCACTGGTATGACTGGGTATGAATGAATAATGGTCTCTGTAAAGCGCTTTGAGTGTCTAGAAAAGCGCTGTATAAATCCAACCATTATTATTATTATTATTATTATTATTATTATTATTATTGTTATTATTATTATGTGAACTGGCTTGCTCATTAAAATGACTGCATCTTGTCAGGGATTGTACAAATCAGGATATGGGTTGATAGACGTGTGGTTGATTATTTTGTCATTACCAGCTAATTCGATCGTTTTTCTCATCCACCTCTTGTGTTTTTACACCTCTGGATTGTGAGAAGGGTGGAAGGGCCTGTCCAGCTGTTCTCAGACCTGTTTGAACATTTAGGCCTTTAACAGCACTTCAAGAAAAAAAGGCCAAACAGGTGAGAATAGTTATAGAGAGGAAGTATTTTGCTGTGGTACAGTTTTTCATCAGTAATTCTGGAGAACTTTATAACACAAACAGATCTGAGGACAGCCAAGAAATTACACTGCCACCAGCTGCCATTGGGACAAGCACATTAACTCCACTGTTTACTGGACGCTGAATTGGAGTTGTTAACCTGTAGGTTTGGCACTGCTGTGGCTGGCATTCAGTATTCTTCACAGATCTGGTAATGTTTTGGCACTTTTGAGATTTCTTTTGCTGGCTTTCCTAGCTAACAAAAAACACAAAAATAAAGACAAATAATAATAAAAAAGCAGCTAGCGAAATAAAAAGCAGTTAGGCAAACCAATGAGGAAAATGTTAGCCAAAAGAAACAAAATTTAAAGGAGGCTGAAAGAAATAAGAAGACTTTCCCAAAGTTAAACTCGCATCTTTCCCAAATGAAATAAACCATGCATTCAATCAAAGCCCAAATCAGAAATAATTACTTTGAAAAATGGAGAAAAAAATGAATTATTTTGGAAATGCATTTAAATGGAAACAAGCAACTGCATATGAAACAATTCATCCATTCAAAGTGTTTTGCTACTATAAATGTACCACCAACATTGTTATCTATGCATAATACTGCTAGTATATAAATAAAATCATACTTTATTTATTTTACTTATTATTAAATCATAATACGGTGTAAGAAAAATTGCCATCTCCCCTTTTGTGGACTTACCTCCCTGCTCGTCCAACATGACCAAAGTCCTGATGCCGGCATCTTTGCTCTATTCCCCGAAGACAGCCAGGTAGAAGGGAGAGGTGGGTGGGATAAAATGAAATACAGGTCAGTGATGAGGCTACAACAACTGAGGGCATCAGGGGCTGCTAAAAAGATTTTTTTTTTCAATTTTTGGACTTCATCAGAGTGCTCTTTTTGTCCAAAATTGAAAAACTATCACTTCTCGTTTTGTGTTCTTTCAATAACAAAAGACAAATAAAGTTGCAGTAAAGAGAAAATGAATCCACTAGCTTTGAATTTGAATTGAATCCAAGCCTTATACTGTATAAAACATTTAAAGCAGTAGTTTGACATTTCATTTTTTTGCTTATTTGTTCTTGCTGAGAGTCAGATGAAAAGGCCAAAACCTCTGTTCCAGCTATGTGCTAATCATGAAGCTACAACCACCAAGCTTTGATTAGTATAAAACATGGAAGCAGAGTCACTAGCTAGTCGCTGGTACATCCATTAATAATTTGAGCACATAAATCACTGTCGAGCCACAACAAACACTTAGCCTTAACTTCTAGCCATAAAATCTTTTCCCTTATGTTTCCAAGTGTTATCGCTAAGCTGAGGAAATTTCATCATCATATTTAGGATACAGACATGACAGTGGTATCTACATTTCCTCAGCTAATTCTCAGCAAAAGAAAACAAGTATTTCAAAATTGTTGACTTGACCATGTTTTCTTTAAAGTGAAAACACAGAGGCTAATTTAACACCTCTACACCCTTGGGTCATTTGTTGTCCTGGAGGAACAAACTAGAAGATGTTGCTCCCCCCTCTCGGGCACATTGGCTGCTATTGATTGAAAAGTGCAAAGGTCATATGCTCATTACACCTTAAACAGGAAACATGGAAACAGCCCCCAGGAGATCGACCATAACAGCCTGACAGCAAATGAGAGTTCTCATTAAAATGAAAACACTGCCATTGGATTTCGCAGTACAAATGACATAGTTAATAATACAGGATCCCAACACTACTTCTGCTCATTTGAACCCTTCATTAGCGCTGCTTGAAACTATTTTTCCTTTCTGCCAAATGTAAGAATTAGGTGGTCCACTGATTTTCCTTCAGATTTCACTTTTCATTTGAAATGGTTGAAGAGTGTAGAACATCTGAACAGCTGTGTGAGCATTCAACAGTAAAGCTATTAGTGACTGACAGGCTGGCTGGGCTACAGGTTTCCATGCTGGTAGATGAGTTTTGAGAAGGAACAGGATACCGACACTTGCTTATACGCAAGTCTTCTTCCTCTCTGCTTCTTAGAAATGCAGCGCTGCAGCAGTAAGATGTGGCACCTGGCTCAGCCTGATAGGCATAAATAAGATTATGGCGTGTCAGTACACACACACACACACACACACACACACACACACACTCTTGCAGGCAGGGTAAGGCACATACACACCAGTACACACTTGCCAACCCCCCACACCTGCCTTCTCTGCATTGATGTTTGTGAGGTGAGAGGGGAGCAGGAAGGCAACCACTGTATAAATTATTCTGTAAGTCAGTCAGCCTCAGTCCAAGAGAAATCCCAAAGTAGCTGAAATGTGTCCGTGGGGAAACCCAGGAAAACATCCACCAGGATCCCACACAGGAGCAGGGAGACTTCAGTGCAGACTCCTTCATTCAAAGTGGTGGTACAGAATATCTCACAGATTTTTGCTTTCAATAAGAGATCATTGTTGCAGGTTTAAGACTTGTTGTGCTTGGAAAAGAGAATCAAGAACTGTTTTCTTTTTGTAATCCTGATAAATATCTAAAATGTTTTTTTTTAATTCTACTAATTCTTAAAAATAAAAACATCCTGAAACAATACTTTGTGGAACCATCTAAATGAATAAAGATACTAAAAGTCAGTCATATTTACAGCCACTCTTTGATTTAAGGTATATTAAAACATAAAACACTTTATAAAAATCCCGTGTATGTCTTAATAATCACTGCTTCTAACAGACTTGTAGTACGATGCAGTGGTAAATTGTTTTTCCAACAGTGTTTTGTGAGTCAAACTGTGGAAGGACCAAGTGAAAACAGTTAACTCCACTCAGCCGTGCTGATAAACAGTCTTTCACAGCCGAGCAGCTTAAAGTCTCCATGTAGGACCTGACTGATTGCTTGTAAGTGCTTCAAGTGGAAACTCGATAGGTGAAAGCTTTACAAAAGCAAGGTAATCTCAGGTGCGCTGGTTTGAAAATTAAATAGTCTAATCAAACACATTTTTATTAAAAAATAAATAAAAATAAAATACATATATGTTTCTGATACAGAGATATTGTCTTTTGGAGACCCATCCATCCTTTTATGATTACATATGCTGCATTTCCTCTGATAAAAACCAGAATTCAATTTAAAGTCTATAATATTGTATACTACACGTGTTCAAAGTTCTGATTCCTGTGATATCATGAATGTCACTGAATGTTTTCTACAAAGTCAGGGATTACAGCTTCCTGTTAGCTGTCTATGCAGCATCTGCAGCAGTTGGCTCATGAAGTCAGATGAGACTCATTTTTAAGAAGACTGACTTACATAATCACTAAACTGATTCCTCACTTCCTCCATTTTCTCACACAATGATATTTTCAGCTGGCACTTCATTTCTCTGACCATCTTTTAAACTTTCTCCTCTGGCTCCTCCTCCGTCTGCCTCTCCTTCAGTCCCTCCTCGCCTGCAGTACAGTGGTAGGGTGGAGCTGCCTGCTGAGCTACGTCGACCGATGATCAATATGACCTTGAGAGCTGTGCCATAGCTTGTAGCTTGTGAGCCGCCCCCCACCCCCACGCTGCCCAGGCTGCTTCTTCTCTTCCTTCATACGTCACTCCCTTTTAATCCTCCATTTGTGTCTGCTTGTTGCCATGTTCACTCACAGTATTTTTTTATTGGCATAAATGTTACATGAGCAAATAAAAATCTACTGTGTGTGTGTGTGTGTGTGTGTATCATCTCTGTCACTGAGTTCATTTCCAATAATGTGCTATTCACTTCTTTGCTCAGTTGACTCATGGTTTACTCAGCCCTGCACAACAACACTAATGGTTACAAGCACTTAAATCTGAAGCATGCTGTGTATGTTGCAGCCAAATCCTGAATTTGAATTCAGCAGTTTCAGATTTCAGTCACATGATCAGCACTTTATCACCTGACTGCTAAGTCGTTTGTCAGCCTGTCAGCAAACAAGTCATCTGTAAACCTTTAAAGAAGAACAGTGTTCAAGTAGGAGTTGGCGTTCTAGGGGCGGGAGTGGCTCAGGGGTAGAGCAGCTGTAGTTCGATTCCCGCTCCTCCCAGTCGCTGCCAGTGTGCTCTTGGGCAAGACACTTTACCCTCCTTTGCCTCATATGAATGGTTTGGCTATCAAAGCTTACCACCACTGGTATGACTGGGTATGAATGAATAATGGTCTCTGTAAAGCGCTTTAAGAGTCTAGAAAATCCAACCATTATTATTATTATTATTATTATTATTATTATTGTTCTAGAAAATGTGCTTTTATAGCTTCCTTGCTTAGAATTAAATGAAAGGGTCAACCAGTTTCATGTGTGCTTATGTAAATGCTAGAAGAAGAAAAGATACCATAACTTGTGTTTTTACCTCTGCCAAAGAGGTCATGGTGCATTGGTTTGTCCATTCAACTGTTAGCAACAATAAAAAATCTACTAACGAGATCTCAAAGGTTTTTTATTGTTTGTTTTTTTTTAGAGGTATTACCAGAGGGACAAATGTTTACATTTTGGCCAATATCAGAATATCAATATCAAATCCCGCAAAATGCCAATTTGTTACAAAGGGCAAGTGTATTAACGAGATGGTGTTGCTATTTCACCACAAGAGGGTAGCAGAGTTGAGTCTACAGCATCAGTACAGCTGGATTATGCTTTGGTGGAGGTTTGTGCTCTGTGAGCACTTTCTGCCATGATAATATAAACCAAACAAAAAAGCTTTTCTTACTCATACGACAGGCATCCGTCTCCTCATCCAACTCTTGGCAAGAAAGAGAATACTCATATTTCCTAAAATGTCTTACTATTTCTTTAGGCGCTAATAGAGAGGTGCCCTTCATGAGTGGCCAAATATATTTTAGTTCTTGATTTCTAATTGCCCCCATATCAGTGTGCGATACTAAATCACACCAGTCAATATTCACTGTCTGGTTGTTCAGTCCTGATCCATAACGGTGGACATGTGGACATGTCCACCATTTTTCCAGCTTTTCCAACATACAAAAGAACTTTGTTGAAAGTATGTCTGAATGTTTAAATTCCAGTTCTTCCTGTCTTAGATTTTATTGATATCATAAAATGTGACTCAAACTTTTACACTAATGATGAGTTGTACTTCAGGGTGTTGTGGGTTGGTCTTACCTCTTCCACCAGCTGCAGCATACGACGAGTGCTCTCCAGTGACTGTGAAGAAATTAAAGATATACTTAGTTTCCATTTAAAGATCAGGACATGTTCTGTCATTTGTCTGTGTGAGGTTCACACAAAAGCAACACAGTCAGTGTCTATGTATGTTTATTCAATGGAGCATTAAGCGAGTGTGCATCAAAACAAAGTGGAGTCAATTTGAACAATCAGTGAGACACAAAGAGGATCAATAGCTGACGTTTATCGACATGAACTCAACATAAACTCAGACTGTCTGGACTGTCAGTATTGAATATGTCTGACCTTATGGTGGGAAATCACGAGCAGGATTTAATTTGGATTTAATACTAAATTGCATGTAAGCATCAGCAATTTACTTAAAAATACAGTAATAAAAATAACTGCACTTTTCTAATAATAGCAGGTCTCTCTGACCAGTGGATATCTGTTATTAGCCTGTGTGGTGATATATACGTAACCACACGTTCCAGTTCTCTCTCTGGGAAGAGTGAGGGTGCAGTGGCAGCACTGTGTGATATGTCGTCCTTCTTACAATAACACAGCAATAAAATCTGGCACTGACACGCCATTTATGATGTTGCCCTTCTTTTTTTTCTTCTTCCTCTTCCTCCTTATCAACCTCCTTTCCAATTCTTATTGCATTCTTTTATCTTTCCTTTTAACTCATTGTCCCTATTTTTGATTTCATCTGAAGTCAGGTAGCAAGAATTCACAGTCTCAGTGATATGTCACCAACTGTTTATCTGAAACAGCTTTTATATGGGCTGTTGCTGTCTCTCTGCAGATGTGAAAGCTCATGTAAGTTAGTGCAAAAGAGGCAAAAACTGTTATTCTGCCGCCGCCATTTTGTGCATGCCCTATGTTCATGCATGTGTGTGTGTATTTAATATTCTGCACAACTGTGCCACTATGAGTCATATGTGACGCTCGAGGGGTGTGGGCTGATTCGCTGTGGGCCATGACGGGACTCTCTCTCTATCTGTCTAACTCCTGATGAAACACACACACACACACACACACACACACACACAGTCCACAGACACTCACCTTCACACAGTCACATGGTCATGCACATAAATTCCTCCACATAAACAGTTCAGTTTTGTACAGAACAGAATCATGAGTGCGTACATACACACACACACACACTCAGATGTTACGTAAAGTTGGACGCATGTACACTTTCTCTATCACCTGCGCACACAAACACAAACAGACACATGAAAACAGTCGAAGCCCAAGGCCGATAATAACATGGTGCTGTGTAAAACCTGTTATTATGCATGGAAGGACTCAGGAGATACTTTGGCTTAAAAACATTCTGACATCATATTTTAACATCATATATAACACATAAAATTCAAGTCTAGATGATTTTTAGTTTTTGTAATAGAATTAAAAAAGGACATTTTGCTGTGTATGTATTCTTCAGATGTTCTAATATACACTATATGTTTTAGAATAGAGTCTGCCATTTCAAGTGTGTGTTATGATAATGTGACTGTCAACTGTGTGCATATTTCTGTTAGTAAGTATGTGTAATGGGTGCCTGCCATCATACCGCTGCAATGCAGTGACTGTGTTGTTGTTACCTCATCAGCCAGCTGATCGGCGCGTTGCTGCATGTCTGACAGCTCATTGCGCATGTCCGCATCATCTGCCATGGCTGCTGGATGTGGGGGGTGGAGAAGGTCTCCAACAGGGAAGAGAAGATCCTAGTGGGAATCCGGGGAGGACTGAAAGAGAGACAAAACACTGAGTTTTTAGAACGAATAGCTGGAGTCTGCTGAGGCACAAACAGTCTCAATGGATAACATGGGTAATTTGAAGTGCAACTGCTGTGATATAAACAACTGAACATCAGTGTTGGCAGTGAGTTACCACTGTTAGTGGAATAATGTGAGGCTCAGGTGGACTGGTGGATTTGCTACAGTCAGTATGCATAGGCTTACTTCATGATTCACTGCATTTTTTAATGGATTTATAACCCATTCTACGCAAACTAACTCCAATACTATTTCATCACATAAACTCGTTTATCTTTTTAATTCAATTGCATTCACTGGGTGTGTGCCAAAATACCCTTGAGCAAGGTGATAAATATCCTCTTTCTCTACAGGTTGCAGGTTAGTCTCAAAAACGGCAGCTGCTTAAAGGCCATGGTACAAAACAGAAAAATTTATTCTAGGGGGCGATAAGAAAAATGAGAAACTAAAGGACATGGCAAGCAAAAAATGACACCAGTGTAATTAGATCACATTCATAAAAGTCCTTCAATGAAGCCATCAAACCAAGAGGTATCCAGTCAGGAGCTGCTGTCTCCCAAGTCTCTGTTTACTGTTGCAGGTGGTATAATGGAGGATTAAGAAGCCATAGTAGCTCTGTTTCTTTGTTGGGAAAGGAGCGACTGATGTTTGCAGAGGAATACCAGCTTCAGACAGAGAGGGGTGACTGGGATTTTGGAGGATTAGCCACAGAGACACATAAACAGTGTGTTAGCCCTGTAGCTGTGATCCTGTTGTCCCCTTTGTAGGTCGTGAGAGGCTGGTATCATGAGTCAGAACAGTTGGGCACATCCAGATGTAGGATTAATGGAAGATGATCGAGAAATGAAATATCGTGTCACATGAGTTAGAGATAACCAGTGGATATGTCTACAAGACATTGTTACATACCAGCATCCAAGTTTAACTTGACAAATTATTTCATCCCTTTCATCCCAAATATAATTCCTTCCCACAGTTTTGTGTCCAAGCAGTAATCCTGCTACAATGATGGCCTTTACTGCCCAGGAGGAAATGCTGCTGAATCCTCACAGACAGGAAAAGACCTTGTGTATGTAGATAACATGAATCAAATGAATGGCACAGGACAGTAGCACCAGTCCCATTGTGAATCAACAGCAGCTCTATTATAAAACTTGTTGGCTCTTTGTTCTGAAGGATTATTATTCCAAAACCTGTTTAGCATTATTTAGCTTACTCTTTTGGTTTTGTGGTTTACAACTTTACTGTGTTGGTTCACTCTAAATGTATCTCCATTCAGGAGCATTTCTATATATCAGCGTATATATCCACTAAATACAAACTGCTCAACAACATACAGGAAACCAGCAAATTTATCAGATAGACAGTTACCATATTGGAGCATTTAGAAGCTAAACAGCTAAATACAGTGTCCTCTGAGGCCTCCTTTTAGGTCTGTTTTGAGGAGAGGTAATATTACACTTTGTAAATCTAATGGTCAGAAACACAACTTCACTGATCATAAATTGACAACTTAGATATTAACGCACTTCACCAGACTTATCTGGTAAAAAGTAATTAGCCATCTCTATTGAACCATTGTTTCTCCAATAAAGAGACTAGAAAAATACATCTATACTAAAAGATCTCCACCATTCTAAAGACTCTGGTGGAAACAAATCTTAAATCTTTGAGGTAAATACTGATAAAGTACAGAGTGAAAGTCTGTGTATAATCTCGGACAGACGGCTTCGCCCACCTGGACATGTCTCATCCTGGTGACTGAGCGAGCAGGCTGCTTGATATTCTGCCTCGGAGGTCCCACTGTACCCTCTGTGTTTGCTTCACCCACTCATATGTCCAGAGATGTTCACAACAACATCTGCTAGTCACACACTTGTGGTACATACTCAGGATATGAGGCCATTTTTTATTGCCAAGACAATATCATACAGCATGTGATGGTCTGAATCAATAAAGACTCCCTGGGTGGTATATAAACCCATCGACATTCATCTCTGCAGGTGGATTCAGTCATGTATACACCCTCAGATCAACAGCTGCATCATAATGATTAAGTCCTGTGCTCTGTACAAGCTCCTGTTTATCATAGCATTTATTCAGATGCCAGTTTACATAAATGAAACTCTTGTGTGTTGAATTGGAAACCACAGTATTTATGCAATATGTTCGTTCCATCTCTCCCTGCTCTAATTTCTCACATTTGACTCCCTCTCTCTTTTCCTCTCTTGCTCGGCTGCATTGCTTCACATCAGTGACAGCCATGTTGGGTTACATAAACCTCCAAGTGGTCAGTGCGGCGCTGTGCTTAATGTTTGAATTGAGTCCGATTCAAAAACATTCTTCAGACTTGCTGAAGGAGGAAAGGGCATCATCTGCCCTGCCTGTCCAGTTACATAATCAAATTCAGGCAATTAAGTTTTAACGGGCCACGCTGACCTTTTGCTTTACGTCTCAATTACAAGATTCACATTTTGCATCTTAGCTGCCCTCAGCACTGCTCTCTTCAGCCGTGGAACAAGTCTATCATCAGGTTTTCTCAAAAGGAGATGGAAAAAACTGGTATAGCCTTCATTGCATCTGCCAAGGAGGTTATGATTTTGCCTGCATTAGTTTATTTGTTTGTTTTTTTGCAACATGACAGAAAAAAACTACATGAACAGATCACAGTGATTTTCTTTTTATTCATTCATTCATATTTCCCAGTGAACAATTGATGAGAATGGGATCCTGTTTGAAAAACATCCTGAATTCCCCCAAAATCCTTATCATCTCCAAATGTTTTAGATAAGTTGTTGCTATTTCACCACAAGAGGGCAACAGTGTTCAGTCTACAGCATCCGACTAGCTGTATTATTCCTTGGTGGAGGGTTGTGCTCTTCTGGGTGCTTTCTAGTTATGTGATAAAAATCCATTTATTATCAATGCACTAATTAGTAGTAATTTTTTGGGATGCAATTATGTTATATCTTGGATGTAAACCGAATTGTAAACATAGTCTAATATGTCCACTAGATGGAAAATTTCTTATAATAATGTACAGTATCTCTTTCACTGTGGCTGAACAAAAGCGAGTGAGAGATGAGAGGTTGTAGTATTTCTGAAATTCTGCTAAAGTCTTGTTCCACTGATGTGGAGCTATAATGTCATATTGTAGCCATTAGTATCCAGAGCAGCTAACTGAGCAGGTAGACATAATCTGACAGAGTGAATTGGCTTTAGAGAGATACCCTTACAGAGATCAAACTGGTGACCTGTGAGCTGCTTGTTCTGTCATCCATGAAATGCTTTCTGTCAGAGAACACAAATTTGTCTGGAAATTCCCATCTGATTAAATAGTGGCCGGCCCATCTCAGACATACTTAATTTTCAGTCACTCACACAAACGTCTTTGGCTGTCAGCTGTTCAAGTGAGGATAGTGAACTTCTGACTAGACCAATCAGGAGTCCTCACTGTGTTTTCCATCTTCATCCACACACATCCTAACTACAGTTCTCATAAAATAAAACTGTTGTGAAATCCAGTAGCCAATGTGCACCAAACCAGAGGTAATAAAGAACTACTACATTATGCACTGATATGTGCTTAAATTATAAAATCATTTTAAATTGTCGGTACACTACAATCTTTTTCAGTTTGTCTGTTGCTTATCTGTCAGTATAAGCCACGCGATAGTGACTGACTGAATCCTTTATGTAATTAAAACCCAGTGCTTCCTTCATTTCCACCAAACATCTGCTGCACAGGTGGCACCAAAGACCCTTGTTCCATTTGATAACACACACATGACTGATGGGGGAAATATGCAATGAAGAAGCACACACTACATCTCTCCCTGTTGTTAATCTACAAACCAACAACTGTGTCTTTGTGTGCCTGCCACCCTGAGTTGACACACACCCACGTGTCCTTTGCCCCTGTGTTTCTGTCACCTCGTCATCATGTGTTATACCAATACTGACATTTATTGAAAATGGTCGGCAGTGTGACCTTTTGACATGAAGTCAACAGGAAGGTAATAAGGAAGGCAAAGGGAAAGCTTGAAGGGGGAGAAAATGCTCTCAGTTATTAAAATCATACAAATAGGCTGTCGCATGGTGTACTAAACACACAAATCCATCCAGGTACTGTCCCATATATGCAGGTACACATATAAATGAAGACACTTTATTACATCCATATTGCTCAAAGGACATTGGCGCAGTGGGGGCTGCTGATTAGCAGCATGATTTAATTTATTGTACTGGAGAAGGTGCTGTAAAACATGATGCATGACTTGTGTGGCAGTCATCACCGGTTTCAAGGCAATTATTGGCGTAAGGCGGAGCAGTACACATTTGTCACTGGTGTTTGGAATAATTGGTTTAGTGATTTTAAAAAAGGCTAATACCTGCATTTATGAACAGTTTCTGCAGCACAAAGTAACTTCCATGAATGATTAATAGTAGATCTGTGTTTCTAGCTCCCTGTCCATCCATCACTGTTTTTGCTGCCTTCTGGAGCAACACAACAGTGTAATCACCAGGGGAACAATACAGAAAGATATGAAGATGGTCCTATTTCCATTCCTCACATTCACCCCAAGAGAACGGCATATTTCATCGCCTGTCCAATCACTTTCTACCTGGAGAAGATTACTATCCCCCACCGGCTGCTCTGGCTTAACACATTCTCATTCCTTTACCTCACCTTACCTTTAATATGCCTCCTTTCACATCTCTGTCTTTTTTCTTCTCTTTACTTGTTAAAAAAAAGAAATAGAAGATAAGAAATAATAAGAAATTAAAATTAAAAAAACACCAATTGAACCACACCTGCCGACTGTATCACATTTAGACTGCATATCGTCAATAGCAGGAACAGGTCCTGTCAGTGACACAGTCAATGCAACTAATTATAAAAAGTACAAAAGAGATATCATGCTAACCTATTTTTGCCTCAGTTGTGTGTTTAAGAAGATACTGTAGTGCCTTGGTGTTCTTGTGGAGAGGGACACAATAGAGCTTTGTGTTTTGATGTTTCATGCACAGAGAGTTATAAGTGTGTCCGTGTGTGTGTCTCCCTGACTCTCTGTTAGCTCTAAGCGCATGAATGTGTGTGTGTATTGGCTGCCATTTTGTTTGCTTTCCAGTGTCGGTTTCAGATGCTCCATCTCCGCATCAAACTTTTTTCTTAATATTTCTGAGTGGCAGATCTTTCGTGGATACAATACGTTAAATAATTGTGAGGCACCACTCGAGTGTGATTGATACGGTTCAGTATATAGTCTCGTTTTCTGCTCTATCGCACAAACACAACACAAAATGACATGTCTAGATGTAGGTTAACACTGTGTTTATGCTGCAATAAATGGATTTAGGGTTTATCTATTGGCCTGGTTAGTTCTTGTAAAAATAAACCTTGTTACTTAAAGCAAATTAATTGTGGAGGTTACAGCTCCTGACTGTCATTGCTCCTTACAAAAGATTGCAGTAACAAAAGTATTGAAGTGGAATGAATTGAGTGGGCGTTTCTTTTGAAAAAACATGGCTGAATTGCATTTGGCTCCAGATAAAATGGCACATGTGAAATCATATCTAATGCTTTCAAAATTTCAGCAGCCAATTTGGGGCAAAAAGGAACAATAAATCTTTACCTGACAATGCCTCTCTTATACACTCATGGGTGAGAGCCTTTATTGTTTGGAGGTTTCAACACATTATCACCATGACAACAGGCTGACACTACCCTTCCAGGAACCACAGCAAGCCTGCATAATAACTGTGATGTAACATTACTCAACAAGACCAAGTGTCACTACAGCTGCAGCTCGGTCTCCACAGAGGAGCTAACATTAAGTGCTGAAGCCATATCCCAGTGGCTCGCTCTAGAAAGAATGCCATGCATTATTGACCTGAGAAGTCCAAGACCCCATCACTTATTCATCCGGTTCCACTGTAACCACCTACATCTCCCAAACACATGGCAAAACAGTAAAAAGTAGAGGTGAAGGATTTTAGCGGTGCATGCCACTGTTTCAGATGGAGGATAACTATTAAAAAAATCTTATTATGACCTCAGTGTTATAGTAAAGGTGAGGTACAGGGCTCAAGCTAGATTAAAGAAAGGAAAGGGAACTGCAGGTAGAACGATTAGTCCACAAATCAATCAACAGAAAATGAGTAGTTAATTATCTCAATAATTATTTTTCAGCCAATGTTTGTGTCAGAAATCAAACTGACAGCTTGTTGGTTAGTAAAATGTTAGCATGCTAACATGCTAAACCTTTTTAAGAAGTTGGGGTAAGATCCAAGGATGGGATCCCTATCTCTTATAATGGGTAAATGTTTTACAAAGATAATGTTGCTATTTCACCACTAGAGGGCGACAGTCTGTAGTGTCAGTCCAGTTTGATTACGCCATAGTGGAGGTTTGTGCTTTCTGACTGCTTTGTAGTGTTGTGTGTATTTGTTGATTTTCTTAATGTATTATGATGATCAGATAAAGAAGAATCCTGAATGTTAACTTAGACTTATTTTCTAACATTTTATGAACCAAAATATTGATGGATTAATTACAAAAGTAATTGACATTTTAATTTAGGCTATAACTCTATAGTTAACACAGTGAAGTAAACATTTGCACTAATATCAAACATAAAACTGTGGAAAACCTAAAATCAGTTGCATATATCTTTAAAATAGTGTACATGAAAAATTAACTGCCTTGTGGGGTGAGCAATATAAATCTTTCATAATATATTATCTCAAAAATATAATAAGTTCTATTATACAGTCCTTACAATTAGGGATGGTCCGATCCCATCCACTGAGAAGAAGTAAACGCTGAGCGGAGCGTCTGCTAAACGAGTGTCTCAAGGAGTGGCAGCAGAAACAGACGTTTCAACACAAGAAATTTAAACATCTGCAGCAGCATCACAGACAGGACTGTGTGGCCAGAAATTAGTGGGTTTAACTTCAAATATGTCTTTAATTTATTAAGTTGGAGCTGGTTTAAAAACTTGCTCCGACGTTTTCGGAGATATGAGCTCTGCTACGACCTCCGTCAGCTGTTCGACCGACCTAACCCTCAGAGCTCACGTTTTTTTTCAGGTGACGTTTTTAAATAAAATTTTAACGTTGCACTAAAGCGATGTTATTGTACATTAAACTGATCTATTTAGTGCTTTATCCCACTTTGCAAAAACTTGCTATTCTGACTAAAACGGCGCAGATTGTGTCGCTTGCGGGCAAAAATGTTCCTGCTGCGCAGTGATGACGCAATGATGCAGTGACGAGTCCGACCAGTAAGATTTTACTACCTGCTAGGACCTGGCCGGGTCCTTTTCTGGAACCGCAGGAGAGGAGGTACCAGGCATAGACATAATTATTATGTCTATATCTATGTATATGCCTATATAACTGTCTATATAACTTCAGTTGTTGTCACATATTTTCCTTCTTTCTTTAGGGGAACAGAATAGTTGTTGCACAGTGAACGTGGTGTTTTTAGATGTCAGTATTAAGCAAATTACACCCATAAACGTATTATTAACAACTTTTAGAGTGACAAAATGAAGGTATCGGAACGGTATCGGTATCGGATGTTCCTCATTGTTGCAGTATCGGTATCGGATCTGAAAAAGTGGTATCGAGCCATCCCTAATAGTTATCAAAGTTTCTATTCACATTGCATTTGTGTATTTCAGGTACCATGTTGATGAAAGAGGTACTGTTAACCTGCTATGGACACCCTGCATATGCACTTAATGTGTTTATTAAATGCTTTCAACAAAACAACTGCAATCCACTTAGAAATTGTATCAGTCAATTTGTCTGAGGTAGACTTTGTGAGGTCTGTGAGGGTGGTTTGTTGCAGCTGGATGACGTTTTGAGTTTTCATTCTTGTACTGCTGGACATAAACGTATTTGCCACTTCAGGGCTCTTGTTTGAGAGCACAGAGTGTGTGGATATAGTTCAGGTCCTTCAATTTCTAGCTGGTTGTTGCTGCACAGTCATACAGTCATTGAATGATAATAAGTTGTTCTGAAATTAAACATCCAAAAAGGGAGACATGAGAATAACTTATGAATACCAGCAAGAATAAAATAAACACAGTACTGCATGTACCACTAGACATGAAGAAATTACATTGCCCAGCTTAATTAGTTTAACATCGCAGAGTATTTAGCAAACAGTAGCATTTAAATGCACTGCACAATACTCTGGAAACAACTGTAAATATCATAAACAGAAATATCTTAAACAGAGCATTATGCACCCGAAACTTACGGAAGAGTATTAGGGCCACCCAGAGAAAAAAAAATTAGAGAAGGTCCCCAAAGGCGGGGACCCTGGCGGTCCCACCCTCGGCTGCAGAAGCTAGCTCTAGGGACGTGGAATGTCACCTCTCTGGCAGGGAAGGAGCCTGACCTGGTGCATGAGGTTGAGAAGTTCCGACTAGATATAGTCGGCCTCACCGCGACTCATAGCAGGGGCTTCTGGAGGGCTGTGACTGAGAGGAACGGCCCCCCGATCTAAACCCGAGTGGTGTTTTGTTATTGGACTTCTGTGCTCGTCACAGATTGTCCATAATGAACACCATGTTCAAGCATAAGTGTGTCCATATGTGCACTTGGCACCAGGACACCCTAGGCCGCAGTTCCATGAACGCTTTTGTAGTTGTATTATTGGACTTTTGGCCTCATGTCTTGGACACTCTGGTGAAGAGAGGGGCGGAGCTGTCAACCGATCGGTCAACCATGTCCCGGGGGAGGTGGGGGACATTGAGTCCGAGTGGACTATGTTATGTGCCTCCATTGCTGAGGCGGCCGATTGGTGCTGTGGCTGTAAGGTTGTCGGTGCCTGTCGTGGCGCTAATACCCGAACTTGCTGGTGGACACCAGTGGTGAGGGATACCCTCACGCTGAAGAAGGAGTCCTATTGGGCCTTTTTGGCCCGTGGCACTCTGGAGGCAGCAGACAGGTACCGGCAGGCCAAGCGGACAGAAGCTACGGTGGTCGCCAAGGCAAAAACTCGGGCATGGGAGGAGTTCGGTAAGGCCATGGAGCGCGGCTTCCGGATGGCTTTGAAGAGATTCTGGACCACCATCCAGCGTCTCAAGAGGGGGAAGTAGTGCGCTGTCAACACTGTGTATGGTGGGGATGGTGCGCAGCTGACCTCAACTCGGGACGTTGTGGATCAGTGGAGGGAGTACCTCGAAGACCTCTTCAACCCCACTGACTTGCCTTCCAGTGAGGAAGCAGGGCCTGGGGACTCGGGGGTGGACTGTCCTATCTCTGGGGCCGAGGTTGCCAAGGTAGACAAAATACTCCTCGGTAGCAGGGCCCCGGGGGTGGATGAGATCCGCTCGGAGTTCCTCAAGGCCCTGGATGCTGTAGGGCTGTCATGCCTGACACGACTCTGCAACATTATGTGGACATCGGGGGTGGTACCTCTCGATTGGCAGACCTGGGTGGTGGTCCATCTTTTTAAGGAGGTGGACCGCAGGATGTGTTCCAACTACAGGGGGCCTCTGAGCCTCCCTGGCAAGGCTTATTCAGGGGTACTGGAGAGGAGGGTCCGTCAGGTTGTTGAACCTCGGATTCAGGAGGAGCAATGTGGTTTTGTTCTGGGCATGGAACCGTGGACCAGCTGTACACCCTTGGCAGGGTCTTTGAGGGCACATGGGAGTTTGCCCAACCAGTCCACATGTGTTTTGTGGACTTGGAGAAGGCATTTGACCATGTCCCTCGGGGAGTCCTGTGGTGTGTTCTCCAGGAGTATGGGGTACCGGGCGCCCTGATACAGGCTGTCCGTTTCCTGTACGACCAGTGCCAGAGCTTGGTCCGCAGTGCCGGCAGTAGGTCAAATTCGTTTCCAGTGAGGGTTGGACTCCGTCAGGGCTGCCCTTTGTCACCGATTTTGTTCATAACTTTTATGGACAGAATTTCTAGGCATAGCCAGGGTGTTGAGGGGGTCCGGTTTGAAGACATCAGGATCAGGTCGCTGCTTTTTGCGGATTATGTGGTCCTGTTGGCTTCGTCGAGCCACGACCTCCAGGTCTCGCTGGATTGGTTCACAGCCGCATGTGAAGCGGCCAGGATGAGAATCCCCACCTCCAAATCTGTGGCCATGGTTCTCAGTCGGAAAAGGGTGGAGTGCCCTCTCCTGATCGGGGAGGAGATCCCAAGTGGAAGAGTTCAAGTATTTCGGGGTCTTGTTCACAAGTGAGGGAAGGATGGAGCATGAGATTGACAGGCAGATCGGTTCAGCGTCTGCAGTAATACGGACTCTGCACAGATCCGTTGTGGTGAAGAGGGAGCTGAGCCGAATCCTCGTTTCCACCTATGGTCGTACCTATGGTCACGAGCTTTGGGTAGTGACTGAAAGAACAAGATCGGGTACAAGTGGCTGAAATGAGCTTCCTCCGCAGGGTGGCTGGGCTCTCCCTTAAAGATAAGGTGAGGAGCTCGGAGTAGAGTCGCTGCTCCTCCGCGCTGAGAAGAGCCAGATGAGGTGGCTTGGGCATCTGATTAGAATGCCTCCTGGACGCCTCCCAGGTGAGGTGTTCAGGGCACATCCCACCGGTAGGAGACCCCAGGAAAGACCCAGGACACGCTGGAGGGACGATGTCACTCGGCTGGAATGGGAACGCCTCGGGATCCCCCGAGAAGAGCTGGATGAAGCGGCCGGGGAAAGGGAAGTCTGGGGGGTTTGTAACTGGGGGGGCGCTGTTCCGTGAGGAAGGCGACTCTCAACACGACTCTCAACACGGCTTGTCTGAGTGTGGACCTTTTGCTGTTTTATTGTGTTTTTATGGGGCATATTGCTCATATGTTCATCCTGGCATGATGTGGGAAGAAACAGTGCTTCACATGGCCATAATATGGCTTTTGATCGCGGCGCTATGGCTCGATAATGGACATTGTTGGCAAACGCCGGTACGACCCGCAGCCGCCAACCTGGGAAAGTTCATCTACTCCCGGGACCTCCTGTTGCAGCTCCGTGGCGTGCCATCAATGCCAGAGGATACGCTTCTTCAGAGCATACCCCCGGAGTTACATCGAGGGCATAAACGGAAGCGAATAAGGAGGAAACGGGGCACGAGAGGAGGGATACGCAACAGGCTAAAGCGAAGGGGCAGCCGCCTGCCCTTACCGGCTATCACCCTGTCAAACGTGCGATCGCTTCGGAACAAGACAGATGAACTTTCAGCACTACTAAAGTCCGATCCGGATTATCAACGAACCAGTCTCTTCTGCTTTACGGAGACCTGGCTTAACAGAGAAGTGGACGTGCAGCTGGATGGATACAACATTATTCGGTTTGACAGAGATGCTGTCAAAACACGGAAGTCGATCGGGGGCGGGGTTTGCATGGCGGTGAACAAATCATGGGCTACCAACTATACAGTGAGGGAGGCAGAGTGCTGCAAA
>OOFC01047631.1:0-30097 GCA_900323345.1 Pseudochromis fuscus
AGGGGATGTCAACAAAACAGTCAGATAAGTCAGTCAGTCAAACTTTATTCATAGAAAACAAACCAACGTTCTGACAACTCCGTTCACTCCCAAAACAAGGTAGTACACTCACAATACAGTACCGTACGTACCAGTAGCTCTTACCGGTATTTGCGCCGCCTTCGTTGAAAACAATGTATTTCCAACTCCATGTGTCACAGTTCAAAGCTACATGAACAGCTGTTTTATTTTTTTCTCCAAGGTAACGTCAGTGACGTAGTATTATCTTTTACCAACAGCAAGGTACAACAGGAAGTGCAACTTTTTATCACGTAGTTAGTGCATCACAAACGTGGAGGGAACTTTTCCCTGATTCAGTAAACACGTAAAAGAAACAGTCTGATACCGCTACAGTAAATCAACCGTTAGTGCAATCACAATATACGCCCCCTGACTACGGCGGACATAATTAAGCAATATTTATCCATATAAAAGGCGCACTGTCGGTTTCTGAGAAAATTAAAGGCTTTTAGGTGCACCTTATAGTGCGGAAAATACGGTAGTTTCTAATGAAAAATAAGAAACACTGCACGTACAGCTGCTGCAGTGTATATGGTTTCAGTGGTGCCTTTGATCTGATAAGTCTGATGACTCAGTTATTGCAGCCTTTATGAATTAGTTTCACATATCCGAATAAGTCACAGCTCATTACAAATCATGCACGGTTTGTTTACTTCACTCCTCTTGGTAATCTAGATACTGTACTGCGCAGACTTCCCAGACCACTGACTGTTTCTGAATAAACCATGTCCAAACTTGCCTAACACAGACATCCTGCCCCTTCTGACGCAGTGAAAGAGTAACTAACCCTCTCAACCTTTAAACCTTGCTGTGCTCCGTCCTTGTGACTCACTATGTGGGAGTCGTGTAGGAGGAGGAAGGAAACCGTTTACGTAAATGGGCATATGAGCGAGTAAACGTTTCTTAAATGAATGCTAATGTCAGTCTGATTGTAGATTTTCACCTCCATGTTTTACACTTTAACACAGAAGAAAAAGACATATTACTTGTTACTCTCTGGGGACTAGTGTTGAGGTCATGGGAAAGAACTTAAAAGTTTCCTCCTCTCCTTGCCCTGGATTTGCCAGCAGTGCTCCGATTGCATTGCGTCTATGTAGGGCTCCCTAGGGATGATGTCATATGGTCAGCATTCAGTTATGATAACAATGCTGCAGGCCAGCTCTTTACTTAAGGGTTTTCACTTTAAACCATCATGTGAGGTTGTACAAAGAGACACTGTGTAGTTTCGAGTAGGTTTGGAAATGAAAAGAGAAGCAGTGATGAGCTGCAGCATAATGTAGTGGCCTTTAAAAATCCAGAGTCTGGAGGAGCAGCTGTTCTTACAAATAAACCTCCAGCACTCAAGTGGACATTTTGCTGTGGTTTTGTTCATCTCGTATGTTTTGCTACGATAAAATCTGTGAAAACTCTTGACTAACTGGTCAACCACAGTCCTCCACTGACCACTTGTGCCATCAGCAACATTTTTTTTAAGTCCTTTTATTTAGCTTATGACTAAATAACTTAAATACCAACCAAAACTAATGACAGTCTTGTGTGCTGCATGTTGTGTTTTGTCCTAATAAAAAATAATTTATGTTTATACTTTGTGGTTCAGTAGCTCCGTTATGTTTGTTGAGATATGAAGTAGTGTTGGTTCTGTAAACATGGTTATTTTGTTCACTTATAACCAATGTATTTGTGAACATACTGAAGTACTGCAGTAACTGAATCATGCTTTCCTGACAACATCCAACACAAGACTCATATTCCTGTCCTTCAGCTTCACTGCACAGCCTTGTACTTTGTCTCTTCTTCTAGTACCTTGTTATATAATATTACAATATAAATGACTCCCACGTATGTAATGCGTCGTCAAGGAATTTATGTTTCATCATTAAGTATCTCATATTTCTCAGTTGGAGATTTTAAAAAATGTCAGAGAAAGAATAAACTGACTCCTCATGTTATTTAGAAGAAACATTATTTCTGCAGCTTCTGTCTTTTAATGCTCAAGTCAAGATCATTTTAGATTATGGTTTCAGTTTTTATTTTCGAGGAGTCGATAAAAACATCTCAGATTGTGTTTCCTGGTGATAACGCTGCCCGTGGTCTTTTCAGGTGACCATCACAGATCCAGGAGTGAGGGGGATGATTGCTGTCGGTCTGGTGACACAGCACTACAAGCTGGACCATCAGCCGGGCTGGCTCCCCAACTCTGTGGCTTTTCATGCTGATGATGGCAAGTATGTGCTGAGGATTTTCTGAACTAGACTGATGCATTTTTGATGCAACTCAAAGTCACACATCATGTAGGTTTTCACACAAAACATTTAGATTAAAGTCTTATCTTATCTTAGTCAAGCAGTCTGTGCTAACATCTCCCTCATGACTGAGAAATCAAAAGCACAATACTTGTGTCTATAACGAGTTCATCAGCACATTCACATATTTCCTGTGTGGCTCTGAGGAACTGTTACAGCTTTGTCAGTGTGAGAATACAGTACTGTCAGGAACTATGTTTTAGGAACTGGACTAAAGTTAGAGGAGCCACATGTTTACAGCAGATTTGCCCTTTAAAGGTATTTCTAGTGATATGACTGTTACCAGGACAGTTAGGTTATCTACTTTGTGAAGGTTTCCTGTGTGTTGAAAAGAATGTACTGTTCCCCTAAAAATATCACACAGTACTGCTGTTACTACACCACCATAGATATATAGAAATGGATGCAGCAATCAGGTACAAAAATTGAATTCAATACAGAAGTGCAAAAAAGTGCAGTACCCTCGATGGCCACTAGATGCTAGCTCCAAATAATATTTTAGCTCCAATTGACTTTCATTAAAAAAAAACATCATCATTAAGTAGACTTTCAAGAAGACAAAGGATTAGGGGCCAGTCTCCAATGAGATCAGACCTTAGCTGGAGTCTCATACGCGTTAGGCAGTGTCCTCGGGTTCAAAGGTCAGTCCCGCCTCCTCACTTCTCCCTTCATATCCAAATATGGCTCCAAAAATACCAACGTGGTGACATTCAAATGCCAAACTCCTGACTTCAGAATACGAGATCACAAACCAACAGATGACGTCACGTTAGCTTCGTCCATTGTACAGACAGTCTGTGTGCACAATGCACAACTCCTGAAGGCTGCATCATAGAGAGCTCAGCAAATTAGAAAGCATTGGAGCAAGTTATACCAATCATTTCTAATGTGTGCCTTCATTAGAGCTTTGACAGAGAGATGAAGGTTAATGGAGAGAAACTGCCATGACATGCAGCAAAGATCACTGGCTGTAACTTTTTTTTTTATATAGCATATAAGCTGCTGATTAGATACTATTATACTTAAATTTTTCTGTTAGTCATAGCTTTTCCTGATTGGTGTTTATTGTGTGAATATCTTAAAGAGTTGACATTGAATCTTCACAACATCACCTGTTCCATCGTGCCACCAACCTCCCTCTCTCTGCTTGTCTTCCTGCAGACTGTATAATGGCAACACTGTAGGACAGAAGTTTGGTCCGAAATGCTGGAAAGGGGACAGGATAGGTTGTGGTATATACATGGATGCTGATGATGGAGGCTTAAAAGTGTTTTTTACCAAGAATGGTATTGAAGTAAGTACCCCAGACACACAGTTGTAGAAGTGAGTGTGTCTTGTTTTGTTCAGTTCACAGATCCCTAAACAATAGTGTGAATGTGTGCTAAGGTCGGGAGTGTGGACTTCCCAGCGTCTCCTGATGCCCTCCACCCTGCAGTGGGGATGCACTCCTTAGGTGAAGAAGTGCTGCTGGACCTGAACGCTGAGTGGGGGATGGAGGAGGATGATGGACAGATGATAGTTGACAGTCATGAAGAGGACTGGGGCCGTCTCCATGACGTCAAGGTGACTGGCACGGTAAGTCCACGAGCAGCTTCTGGGGTCCAGATGGAGCTGCACAGAATCTGATAAATAGCCTCAGATGAGTCACTTGAGTCAACGTCAGCTGAAGACTACATGTTTGACAAAGATGTTTTTTAGTAAGAAGTGAACCTGCCAGGCCTCTTTGCCCTGCTTTTTATTTCTGTTTGAAGATAGCAGCTTGAGGCTAAAGGTAGCTGCCACTAGCATAACACGCTCAAATCTCTAACCAAGCTGTCAGCTGTAATTGCATTGTGGGTGATGTAAAGACAAGGTTTTTACAAGGAATAAATACAGTGTCTCTAGTTCTGCTGCATGGACTGTGGGGATTTTTTTTAAACTCACTGTCATGAGTCAGTGTTATTGGAGTTCAATACTAAATCATTAGAGTTTGTGAGGAACCTTAATCCTATAAGAAACCCAGAGCTTGTCCTTACCACTATATCTATGTCCAGACACAGACTGTATGCCTCTGAACTTCTCCATCTGCTTCATCCAGAATTGTTGAAGTGATGAATTGAAAGAGGATACGAACAAAAAGTCATATGAGATGTGAGAGATGTGATTTCAAATCACCTAGTTAGTTTTTACAAGCACTGTAATGTAGTGCTAATCCATTCTAAGTGTTAACAGTGGTAACTTTTCTGAGCACCTATGAGTGGAGATGGATAATGCACAGCAATATACCTACATATGACAACCCACTAATAAATGTTATAAAATGTCTTGTGTATGTTAATAAGCCTTTATAACATCCACATGGCTGCTTACAGCTGCTTTAAAGATGTTTGTATACTTCGTAGAAATGGTAAAATGGGCTAGTTAAGATGTTAATATTATAAGAAATGTAGCATTAAATCATTGAGCATATATGAAACCAAAGCTTAGAAATATACACTCTGAAGTCGTTACATATATTCTGACGGTAATTATAACAGACATGAGATATCTCAGAGGTCCTCACTGACGTCTCTGCCTGGACCACCACCCCTCTCTGACGACAGGGCTGCAGTGTTTGTGTCTGACTCAGCTGATGTTACACACAAAACCTGCACTAAGAGAGTAGCTGGCATGCTACCCCTCCACACTTATTCATTGTTGTTTTGTTTTTTTTTAAACAAACCTGGCCCTGTGCGGGGTGAGTGCAGGCCCCTCAATCCACAAGTCAGTGACACATGTGCAACGATTTCAAGGCATCCAAATGAGGTCAGACAGAGTTACAACACCAGTGCAGCTGGTTACCACTTGAGGTGATGTTGACATACTGATTTAAAAAAAAAAAAAAAAAAAAAGATGTACTAGGAAAACACAACTTTACAACTCCAGAAATGAATCTATGGGAGGCTGTGGGTGCTGATGGATGAAACCCAATGAAGAAAATAAACTGTCATCATGCTATTATTGGTACTGAAGGGACAGTTATTGAGTTTAATCAAAATAATAAACTTAAACTGTAATGCAACTTATTTCTTAGGGAAAACCAGGAGGTTGGTAATGTTAGTAATTACTTGTTGAGCCCTGTCTTTTGTTATAAATAATCTAGTCATCAGCAGATGGTCACATTATGTGTATTTATCATCTGCTGCTGTGTTGATATTTGGGAAGATCCTTCTGGAAAATGATTCAGTTTGGTAGTGCTGATTTCCTCTGTGAGGAGCAGTAAATGTTTACATGTGCTGTTTAGTAGCCAAACAGTTCGATGCAGGGGACACAAATCAAATCCAGCCCTATTTTTCCCTGAAAGGAAGGATTGCACAACTTTGCAACCTATTTTTTTCTTCTTAAATCTAGCGTTGCTGTTAGCGTAACGTGAATAAAACATCAGTTCTCTCATCAGCTCCTGTCTACAACTGCCTGAGATGAAGGCATTAGCCAAGCCAGTGCGAAGTCGGACATGTTTTCACTAGCAGTGAAATGCAGTACAGTCATCATGATCATTTGAATAAAACTTTCCTTTAAGTTTTGCACCGTCCGGCTGACACACCTCAGCATACCATCAATCTAATTACCCTGTGGTTAGCTAAACGTAGTGTTGAATTATTCCCTTTAAAGATTTAAAGACGAAGACAGAGCATGAATGTAATGCCTCATTAACAACTGTAGACTGTTTAAACTATTATGAAGAAATTATTTAAGTAGCACTCAATAGTAAGAAGATGCTGGTAGAACAAGCAGAACCTCGAGCCTTGGATACTGTGCAGAACTTTACCTCTTTATATCAGACAGGTGTGTAAATGTTTTCTGAACAGCAGCTACTGTGGACACAAGGGACAACAAACATACCAGTAACACCAGTATACAGGATCATGAAGTCAGCTTATTGACTCTGTTAGTTAGTTGGTTACAAACACAGACTGTATTTAGAAATGGATGAAGCAGGTGGGGCACAAACAGGAGCCTAATGCTGAGGTGCTAAAAAGTGCAATACCTGAAATGGCCACTAGAGGCTGGATCCAAAAAACTCCAGCACCAATTGACAAATCAAATGTTGTAATTTTCAATTATGAGACAGTAAATACATTAGTCATTAGGTAAAGTTAAATCTTCATCTCAGTGATCTGGTGGTCCAACTGGGAAAAAAATAAATTTAAGTAGATATTAGGCCTAAAAAAAGAGGAATATTTATCGATGTGTTAGCTTGGGTAGTGATCTTAGGTTCAAGGGTCAGACCTGCCTCCTCACTCCTCACTTTATTTACAGATATGGCTCCAAACAACCAAGTGGTGACATTCAAATATTGAACTCCTTGCTTTGAGTCCACAAACCAGTGGTTGACTTGCTTTGTTCATTTCTGTGGTTACAACTCTGTCTAAAGTTAACATAAGTAGCCTAACATCAGCCACCAAAAGTATCAGAGTAGATACGGTTGTAGCAGTAAATCCTCTGAGTGTAGTGAACTGAGAAAAGTTGTGTTCATGTCTAAAATGGTTTTCTTTCTTCTTTCCAACATGACAGCTCACAAAGGTGAAAATACCTAATAATCATTTATTCATCACTATAAGTTAGGATACACAGTGTGATGATAAAGCAGAGGTGCACAAAGGACGTCTCAGACTTCCTTTGGTACAGCTGCACAGACTCTGTGTTCTCATCTGAATGTTACATTGTGTTCTCATCCTTCTTTGAAGTGAAGGTATGATCTGTACGTATCTCTCATGTTCCCAGCTTCTGGAGTACGTAGGAAAAGGGAAGAGCATCGTGGACGTGGGCCTGGCTCAGGCCCGTCGGCCTCTCAACACTCGCTTCCACTACTATGAACTGGAGATCACTGATGCTGGAGAGAAGTGTTACATCGCCCTGGGGCTGGCACACAGGGTGAGAGCCTCCTCCTGTTGGTCACCACGGCGACGATCACATGACATTGACATTGACACGTGGCGTAATTTACTGTACACACTCGGTGGTTATCTGTCAGTAACAAAAATATCTCTTTCCCCTTCTAACGCCCCGTCATCGGCCTCCCTCATATGCACCGCTGCTCTCACTGTTTCCAGTCGAAGTGATGGATGACCGAAAGAGGAAAAGCTAACAACAGAATAAATATTGTCTCATTTTACCCCAACATCTGGTTTTCCATAGAAAGCAGATTGTTCCATTTACATATTAATCTACCGTTTTAACTTTACCACTGAAGTGGAGAAGGGGAAAGTTAGTTATGAGATAAGATTATTTGCTTTAGTTTCTTCTATATTTGACTTTCCATACAGTCAGCCATTGTACACATAAACAGAATAAGAAGGACTGCAGCAGTTCCTCAGGCGGAGCAACGTAAGATTAACATTGTAATGAATCTGGCTCAGTTAGATGGAATTTAATCATAAATATTGGTGGCAAGTGATGATCCATATTTTGGAAATAAGTTTGGCCTGAGGGAACACTTGTTGTATGTTTACACATCAGAGATGCAATCAACTGCCTTTGACCTCAAATGAAATCATTGTGAACCCCGCGCACAGTCTGTTTAATATAAATAAAACACCATGATATAATTGCTGAGGGTGCAGTCATTGTGCCATTTAAGTGTCAGATATGAAATGAAGTGTGTCTCAGATTGTGTTGTTCTCCGCTGGTGTGCTCGCGCTCGTTCTCCTCACTTATTGGACTCTAATTGATCGAGCGTCACTCTTCCGGATCACGCCGCTGCTTTGCCAGCTGGGATCCTGCTCACCGCCTGGGAGGTGATGGATCGTCGGGGCAGACACCCTTGACGGCGAGCTCCCCCCCGACTCCTCTGCTGTTAGTTACTGTGTGTGGGCATGTCGTGCCCTCGGGTCAGACGGCGTGGAGAACAGAGCTCTGTCATTTTGCTGATTGTTTTCCTGGAATTGTTTTTCTCAATGCGTCTGCGGTTTTGGTGAAGCATTATAAATCTATCAAACGGTCATTCCTGAGGTTTTTCTTCCATCCCCCGTCATCTCCTGCAAGACGCATCAGTCTGCTGATGGGAAGTATTACCTCTCACTAATCAAAACAAAAGTCTCTCTCAGAGTAACACAGGCTCAACAGTTACTAGTTGCTCAATAGTTGCTTATTGTGGATAAAGGAGCCGTTGTTTACGGTGCATTCCTCTTCTGTTAAGGTGCTTCAGGGAAAAGTCTCATTGTCTGTGTCTTCTGCGCACCAGACACCTCATCTTCTCATGCTTTCACAGCCTGGTTCTTCCTCCTGCTGATGTGCCCATCATCACCTCTGTGCTCCTCTTAAAGGAGTTTATATGGACTTCAGCAACTAAAACTCTAACTAAATACTTCACAAGTCACTGTTGATACGGTGTGTTTGTGTTTTCAGTTTGATGAACCATCTCTGGAAACACAAAGATTGTTTTTAAAACAAATATTTTTGAAGAGATCCACTTAGTATCTGAAATTGAGAAATAAACCCATGAAATGAATTGATATGGAGAGCTACAGTACTTTGTTCTCTCCTTTGTAGTTTGGCAACATTATTCATCAACTGATTTATTGATTGATTTTTCAGGACTACCCAAAAAGACGACATCCAGGTTGGAGCAGAGGGTCTATAGCTTATCATGCAGGTGAGTCACGTCTGATCCGTCTGATCATGATGGTTCATTGATTTGTGTTTGACTTCCACCAGCTGGAAAACGACAAAACTTTGCAAAAAAAACCCCAAAACAATAAAATGAGGAGTATTATTGTTCCAGCTTCACACTTGATACATTGTTAACCTTTGGGTCAGCCTGTGTTCCCTCTGGTTGCCCTGATTTCCTCCTATGACTCAATTGTCAGATGAGCTGGAGACTATATGACCTTCTTTTACACGGCTAAGTCACAGATGCTGACACATGACAGATGTTGTGTCTTGTGTTTTAACAGTTCATTGTTTCACACTCGGGCGGCACAGTGGTGCAGTGGTTAGCACTTGTGCCTCACAGCAAGAAGGTTAAGGGTTCGAATCTCGGCTCGGGCCTTTCTGTGTGGAGTTTGCATGTTCTCCCTGTGCATGCGTGGGTTTCCTCCCACAGTCCAAAGACATGCTTGTTAGGTGGATTGATCAAACTAAAATTAACCATAGGTGTGAGTGGGAGTGTGAATGGTTGTTTGTCTCTGTGTTAGCCCTGCGATAGGCTGGCAACCTGTCCAGAGTGTACCCCGCCTCCTGCCCAATGACAGCTGGGATAGACTCCAGCAGACCCCTGTGACCCAAGTGTGGAATAAGATGTGGATGGATGTTTGACACTCTCTCATGTTTGCGTCCTGAAGTCGTCTTCTTGTTCTCTCGCAGATGATGGGAAGTTGTTCCACGGCAGCGGGGTCGGGGACCCGTTCGGCCCGCGCTGCTTTGAAGGGGACATCATGGGCTGTGGGATCATGTTTCCACGTGACTTCAACCCCGATGCCGGAGGTGAACATCTCTACATTGTTTCCACATTTCTCCGTCGACACGTGCAGCCTCTGGACTGCCCTTCTGGTTTCTTTCAGATGACGTGGACGACTGGGACTTCGATGTGGTTTCTAAACCCAGCGAGGTTCAGAATGAGCTGTATGCAAACAATGAAGATGAGGATGAGGAAGAGAGAGCGGAAGATGCAGAGGGGAGGAAGGTCATGGTGAGATGCTGCCACAGTGTACAAATAGAAACTTTGAAATCTTCAGTGTAGACATTCATGTCATCTTCTTGTGTTTGAACAGGTGTTCTTCACCCGAAATGGAAAGGTGGTGGGTCGGAGAGAAGTGGCTTTACCAGTAGGAGGCTTCTATCCCACTATCGGTATGATGAGCACTGGGGAGAAAGTCAAAGTGGACCTGCATCCTCTGAGTGGCTGAGCAGGGTGGAGGAAATCAGAGCAAGGACAAGTGATTGAGCTCTGGTGCATTTTGGGGATTGGACAATAAATAATTACCTCCACGTCAACAAGCTCCAAAATGTTACTTGAAAAGTCACTCCAGTTAAAATGTGGACTGTGGCTCCCTCATGCTGTAGGAATGACTTAACATGCTGGCCAAAGAAAAGAAAAAAAACAGATAAGAAAGATCAAAATATGTTGATATTACATCCGTGCCTAAAAAATGTGCTTTATAATGGAAATACTCTGATACTGTAAGAAACTGTTAATCCAATCAGAGGTTTTAAGGGGTAAAATATAATTTTTGACATTTTAATTACACAGTTAACAAAAGTAAATGTAAGCCAAAAAGGATGCTCTCACCAGAATAATGAATGTAAAAAAAAAAACTCCAGACAGAGCTCACAAATGGACCCAATTTGTTATGAGCATTAAAATATGTCAGCAAATCCGTAGTGCTACTCTCACAGCCTGCAGCCATTCTGTGCTCATTACCAGAGCTGTGCTGCACTTCTTCCTACTGACGGTGTGTTAGTGACACTCAGTGGTCAGAGTGAGAGTCTGGAGACGTCGTCCTCAGAAAGTCTTCCAAAGGGTTCATGCTTTTACTGCAGCGGGTCTGTGTGAGTGTGGGTGCTTGTTCTGACATGGGGTCATTCCATAGAGCTATTACAGCATACTTTGTGGAAAGTAAGAGGATAATTAAGTGTAATAACAATTTGTTTAACTTAATTTAAAACCATTTTTATTGCCTTTATTACATTGGAGTAAGCAGTTTTAAAAAGCAAACTAAATGAAAGTTATTTTTTTGTTGTTGCCTTTATTTGACAGTGTGCTGTCATTAAAATGTATAATCACAACAACATATTTTGGATGAATCGAACATCTAAACCATGTCAGAGGAAGAACCCAAACAGATTCACACCAACAATTACTGAGCTGACAGTGTGAGTCTGTGTGTGTCCTTTCTTGTTGCTTTGAGTGTGTTTTCCAGTTCAGATATTTGGAGTCCATGTGTAACTAGTAAAGCACATATCCTACAGTTTACCTCACACACAAACAAACCAAGAAAAACACTCATGTCTGTGTTTGAATTACTGAAAGAAAATCCAA
This sequence comes from Pseudochromis fuscus, assembly GCA_900323345.1. Classification (NCBI taxonomy): domain Eukaryota; kingdom Metazoa; phylum Chordata; class Actinopteri; family Pseudochromidae; genus Pseudochromis; species Pseudochromis fuscus. Next base: position 11,362 of record OOFC01047631.1, read on the forward strand.
ACTGGAGATGAATGAGCTTCACAGAAAAAGAGACACGTGTCATGATGGAGTCATCGATGTATTTTCTGTGGATCAGGAGGTATTTTGAATATGGATGCCAAATGTCTCAAAAGGGAAATGATGAAAGCGAGGACAAGAATTAAGGACTAAACATTAGTTTCTTACTAGTTAACATCTGAATATTTGGCTGAAGCTCTGAATGTTGAAATGAAGCCATACTGAACCATTACTTGCTGCTCTCAGGTATATTTGATAATCAGTCAATTGCATTGTCTCTTTTCTGCAGTGAGGCCACATTGTGATTTTGCTATAAGCTGGATTCAGCCATTTGCAATTTTTTTTTTTTTTTTACATGTAATCCTCAAAGATTGTTGTTTTGACACCTAATTTTGCACCTATGTTTTACCAGAATGTTTGACTTAACATTCATACACTTCTCACAGGTTTGTGTGTTATTCTGAGAAATATGGCGACAGACTGTTCAGAGGATTTTATCTTTAATACTGTATGTTTGTGTTCTTGTCAGCTGAAATTGCACACTCCATTGATGTAGTAAGTAAACCTTAAAGTAGTTTGATTAGTCAAACTTCAGAGGTCCAAAAAAATCTGCTTGTAAACGTGACCTAAAGAGCAAAGTGCCTTTGTGACAGATCCAGGCCTGACACTTGTTTAAATAATACACCTGGAAACTGGTTTTATGACCATGGTGGTCAGTACAAATATAAAAAAAATAATAATAATAATAGTCCAAACCCTGCTGAAATTCATATTAATAAGATTTAATTGTTCCCCTGAGTGACAGATATTTTAAAATCTCTGGTTTCATTTGATGCTGCTATTTGTGTGCTGACAAAGTGTTTGGCATGTGTCACATCAGCCGGTTGTGTAGACAGGAAGTTTGTTCAATTTTCTCTGTAGTTAAGTTTTGGTGATCATACTTCACAGGCATCCTTCAGATTTCATGTTTTTGTTTCACCTCTTCATTCTTTCTGTCCCTTCACACTTAAAGCAATCAGATAACAATGCCAAAAATCTTAATTAATAAAAGAATATTTAAATTCAGTTCACTGTCACTTCTTTTCCTTCAAGCTACAGAAATGCTTCGACATTAATGGTGAGCACTGCACATTATTCACGTAATTCATTGTATCCTCAGAACAAAGGAGGAGCAGAGGAAATGTGGGAAATCAATTAAACCTACAGAGGTGATGGAGATAATATTTAACTTCCAATTACACAGCTTTTTGTTCGGCTCAGTATGAATCAGTGGAAATCAATTCCCTTTGCAACATGAGTGACCCTTAGAAGATAAATGAACATCACAATCAGACTATAATCTCAAACTGAACAAATCCCAGAACAATGAGGGAGATTTTTACTGTGAACAATCTGCACAGACCAGGGAGGTGGCAGCTCTGGTAAAAGTTTGTGCATGATGCCTAAACCTGCTGCTTTTCATCAAAAACACCACAAAGCCACAGAAAGTTTACCGGCTAGAAAGATGCATGAAAAAGAAGACGCAGTGTCTCAGGATGTCCTTAAAGGAAAGTTTTAATTGTGTTTCAGCAACAGCTTAGAACATGATGCCCGACGTATCATTATACAAATAATTAAAAATGATTGTGCAAACATATATATTCCATGACACATTATAAAATACAAAGTGTTTTACTACAATAGGAACTGGGTTACATTAGAAACTGTTAAACAGGAAATCAAAAGGCCCCAAGAGATGATATATAAATGAGATATTACGCTCAAGTAGAAACTCTGGTTAATTGTAGGTTTTCACTGCCTTCACTAATTCTGATTTTTAAAAAATATTTCAAGAGCCCAATTCACAAAAGGCTGCAAATTTTGAGGCAGTCCACCAAATACGCTTCTTCACATCGCTAGACCTGTGAGTGAGGCCGTCCCTTTGCAATGTGTTTTCCAGTTGTAACCAGGATGTTTTTACAGTTCACTCTGTGTGTGCAGGTTACTTGTAATTGTGCATAGTCAACTGTTTGACAAATTAAAGGCTCAATAACAGTCAGTGGCCTTTAGGGAGATTGGGGAGCACCGACACTAACGGCCAACGTTTTCATCCCTGAGAGAAAACAAGACCTGCACGATGTTTAGAAAACCTAATCCAGAGCCTGCTCAGTTTGTCTCTTTAATCCACAATTTAAATGAAACGAACATGTAGAACCTGAACTATAATATCTACAGCATCTCCAACATCTTAAAAGAACTCATATTTAGATCTTCTGTGTGTTTTATGAAGGGCATGTAACACCTGTTTTCTTTATGCAGTCTGGCACAGCCTGGAAGTAAAGAGTGCCACTAAGTGCCACATGAAGTATTATGGTGTTTGGAAACAGCAGCTGCAAATATTGCATCACTGATGATGCAACAACCACAGAGATGCAATGATTCAATTCAACAGAGGCCCACCTTCCAGTACAATCATAAAAAAGTGTATCAGATATTTTGACAGTATATTATTAAAATGACAAAAAAAATCAAACATTTGCACTTTAACATTTAAAGGCAGTTATTGTAATATATATATGCACACACACATATATATTACACATTTTTGCATCTCTCCAATGACATTCTAAAATCTGGCAAAGCAAAAATTTACGATTTACTAATAAACTGAGAAAAAAAACTAAAAAAAAGTGATTTACGGTAGATGGACGTGATGGTGAGACTGAGAGGTGTGGGTATGGCTCAGTCCTCCTCTTCTTCATAGTAGCGGTTCCTCTTGATTATATCCTCTGCACTCAGCTCCTCAGCATCACTTCCTTCTTTTTCCTCTTCCCAGAAGCCCACATCCTGGGAGGTGCGGTTGTGTTTTGGCTGCAAAGGTGGAGAAGGGGACGGTGACATATCAGGGGAGAGGCTTCTCAAAGAGCTCTCTTCTGCTGCCTTTCCGTCTTTTTGGTCTTTCACTGGCTCAGGTGGACTCTGGACGTCTGCCTCTGAGACGCTCTCGCTGGGCTTTGCTACATCTTCACTTGGTGTTTCAGGCGTCTTCAGCTCTTTCTTTTCCTGCTGTTTCCACTGCTGGACCTCTGGCTTGTTTTCTTTAGGTGAATCTTCAGATGTTTTTTCTTCGAATGATGCTCTCCATTCCAGCAGAGACTTGAGGGGGCGACGGGGCTCCCTCGGACCAGGAGTGGTTGTAGGCTTAGCAACGACTGTAAAAGGTCGACTGCGCTCTTTCAGAGAAGCGCTCCTCCTCAGGCTCTTCAGTTCAGCCCGATCTGAGCTCTGGAAAGATGATGGTACCTCATCCTCCGGTGGCCACTTGGCTCCCCTGCGGAGTCTTCCTGCGGGGACGCCCTCTGTGACTGGACTCAGCGCTGCCGTCCCAGAGTGCTCCTCGCCACCCTGAGGAGGCCAGGCGACTCTCAGCCTGCGTGTCTCGGTTGACTGATGTTTCTCCTCAGAACCACCACCCGTCTTCCCACGAGTCTCCAGTAAGGCAGTGAGATCTGTGACCTTAACCTGTGGGGACGTCTCCACAGCTGGGACCGGCTCTGGGTCTGAGACGCTCTCGGCTCGGCGCATCACCGTCGCTGGTTCCTCTCGCTCTTTTGGCTTTGCCACTTCCTGGCTTTCATCTCCATCTGCTCGCGGTTCCCACAGCTCCTTATGAGGCCGATGACCGAAGCCCTCGTCATAGTTGCCTTTGGATTTGAACAGCTGGCTGAAATGGGGCTTGCAGTAGATGTTACCGTGCAGAGAAGCATAGTTCCCCAGACTAGGAACAGAGAGCACCAAGGAGGTTGTTTATCTTCAGTAGAAAACTGTGGATTACAAGCTGTTACGTAAAAACACGAGTGGATGAACTGACCTGAGCTTGGTGCTGCAGTGAACACAGCGGAAGCAGCTTTTGTGGTAGACGTGCTGATGAGCCACCAGCCTCTCCAGTGGGTACACTGTCTTCAGACAAGCGATGCACGTCTCCCTCACCGGCGGGCAGAACTTCTAAAGAGACAAAAGAAAAATCCATTTATTCATAATTAACAAGGGTTGAAGTGATGTTTTTTCATTAATAATGGTTTATGACTGTTTACTGTTTCCTTTGATGACTCACTCTGGGTGCTTTGGGCTGCTCGGTGCTCTCCCCTGAAACACACAAAACACAAAATGTCAGTTTCTGTTGTTGTTTGGGAAACACAATAAACTAGACTTCGCTCTGGGTGCCAAACTTATTCATTTCAAGTTATATTGTATAAATGAAAGGTGTCCTCCTACTGTCCTCTCAGACCAACCATTGCACTCAGGTGTCTGTTTCTCATTCACAGGAGCAGAGGGTTTTCGAGCAGAGATCTCGGCGGCCTGACCCTGGAGGGAAGAGAAATTTAAAAACACAACATCTGTGTAAATTGATGGTTTCATAATATATTATTGTGAACTTCTCCATTTCTGGTAGACACAGGAATGGAGAAATTAAAAAAGGGAAGGAACAACGTTAGCAGCTGGAAAGAACCATAAATCATCAGCACACAGATTTCATCACTGTGTGTTTACTCAGAGCTCATCCATCTTAATATTTGTAAAGATATACCTGCAGTAACTTGGTAAATACAGTGATGATTATTTTAAAGTGTATTCTTTGTGAATTGTTAGATTAATCAATGTTCCCGACTCTCTGTTGATCACTTGTGTATTCTAATCAGCTTGTGTTTTTCACCACTTCTGAGGATTGTTGTTTTGTTTATTCATATCTACAACTATTTAAACAACATAGAAGAGATTTATCAGATTTTATCAGTTGATAAAATGTGCTGATATGAAAACTACTACTACTGCACTTCACTACATTTCAGGGGGAAATACGTGACTTTTTATTGCACTGGATCTATTTATTTCTAACAATTACATTTAGTAGTTACTTTTCATATCAATCTTTTAGAAGGAAAATATATGATCAGTAAAAATTAACAGTTGTTATTGTTCTTTCCTTTATCACCTGTGGCTGAAAAGCGACTGTGAGTGGCAGTGAGGGTGTTTTTTATTTTTCCAAAGACAGTGATGTATGAAGTTATTTGATTAAGAAAGCAGCCTTCTGACTATCTTTGCATAATCCCATTGATACACTACACATATTTAAAAAAATATTTATTCTCATTAACTTCAAATCATCACTTTGTCCCTTCACAAATCAATGGGGCTTTAGAAACGACCCATTTTTGACCACATGTTACAAAATATAATTATCACAAAATGAAATATTTTCCAATGATGAGCCTTTTGTCTTAGTGATTGCTTTGTTTAGACCTGTAAAACATATTGAAATTCAAATAAAGATCCGCTGTAAAACACACTGAACACTTCAAGTAAATGTTTTCATCTTGACATTTTATTGTTTTTAAGATTTTCCAAACTAAACTTAGAAAGATTACATCTCTGTTGTTTATACGGTTTGAAAAATGATACTTACTCTTCTATTGTCTGAGCTCACAGAGCGTGGAGCGGCTTGTTTAGAAACAGCAGCCTGGTACTTGCTCATCTTATCCCTCAGGGATGACGACTCCAACGCTCTGTCAGACACAGGCAGACCTAAAGGAAAACAGAGGATCAAAGTAAACGCTTTGCTTCTGGCTGTTTTGCATCAAACCCACATAGAAGATGTTGCTGCGATTCACTGAATCAGCTGATCTTTGCTTACTGTTGTGTTGGTCCATGTCCTCTGATGAAGTACTGCGTAGTGTTGTCCTGCTGCCCTACAAGAGAAAAACAACTGATGAGATCACAACTCCAGTTTGAGACACAACAGTCCAAATGAACTTACACTGTTTCACATATTATCCATAATAACAGTGCAGCTCTACACTGAAGACAAACTGTGAAGAGCAGTGAGTTTTACTCCTGTTAGCAGCAGATATTGTGCATTAAACACCTTTAAGGGAAGAGAACAACAAAAATAATGTTACAACAGAAACATGGAAGAAAACAGTTATTTACACTTTATAAGTTGCTGTAATGCAGGAACATCCACCTGCATGTGTTTAACCTGCAATGGACCAAAACTATTCCACTTCACTTTATTAAAAGCTTTGTACTGTGTGTGTGTGTGTGTGTGTGTGTGTGTGTGTGTGTGTGTGTGTGTCCACGTGTCACCAACACTAATGAGTAAACCAGACAGTTTCTCTCAGCAGTTACCCTGTACACACATGAATGCAGTAGAGTTAGGGCCAATTAAAGCAGCCCATTTCTTCAGGCTGCATCACAGGAAGTGTGGAGTCCTGTGGTGCCATCATCTCCTCTGCCACGCACATCCAAACACCTCCTGGACTACTGGAGCTGAACGAGGGCAAGGGGACATTAACCTACTGTAGTTGTTTAGAGGAGTTTTTAAACTTCAGGACTGACAGTGTGTTATAAAGCTCCTTGTCTAACCTGTGAAAATTACACTACAGGAGGATTATGTTCCTTTCACCTGATTAAAAATGTTCATTTAGCGTGTGTACAGAACCACACATAAATCTAAAGCTGAAACCTAGGACTGGGAAAATCCCAGGAAAGACCAGGAGACACACTGTAGCTAATGAAAAGTGAGATACAGACATTTGGTCCTCAGAGGTGAACCTGTAAAGAATGAAAGAGCCCTGGGTCAGGAATGTTCCTGCATTCCTCTGTTATAGAAGGTGAAGAGTGGAGGGCTTGTTGTTCAGCGCCCAGAGGGAGAAAGACACGAAGAAAGAATGAAAGAGAAAGACAAAGATGGGTGGGGGAGAGACGAGGAAGAATCCAGGTGGGACAAGACAAGTTCAGAAAATACAGGAAGAAGAGCGCAACAAGGAGCAGACGTTTACAATGAAACTCAATAAAGTGGAAGATCAAAGTGTTTATCCTCACAGGGTCACAAACAGGGAAGACTGGCTTTAACTGCAAAGTTATTTCTTTCATAAACTCATTACTAATTCTCAATATAAATAATTCTCCTGTTTCCTATTTTGTTTAATTGCTGTAATTAAACATAATCCTGTAAGGCAGAATAATTAATAGACAGATCCTGTAGCATTATGGCTTGTTAATTAAGATGTAAGATTTCTTTCAAATATGCTCATTATTTATGGTCGTAAACTCAGGTTATGTGCCTCAGGTTTAGCTACATCTGAGAAACACTTTTTGTCAAGAGAAGTGCAAAAACAATACAAATGTTTTAAAAGACCAACACTGACACAGTAAGTCCCACCATCAGTTCACTTCTGAGAAACACGGCGCACAGCACAACCTGCACTGCTGCAGAACAGATGATAACGATGAGACTTCCAGCTTCAATAATGAAGCGTTCATCCAAACAATGATGGTATCTGTTTATATCAAAAGAAACAACCTAAGAAGTTGTGTGGTAGCTTTGTAGAACTAAAATTTTTGTATGTGCTTGTTGAAGTGTTCAAGAGGCTCATCTAGTGGTGATGATGCTCGTCTATAGTAAACGTGTAATGATTGTAACGTGTAAATCGCTGCCTTTTCATGTTATTTATTCATGAGAGCTAAATGTTTTACCTTGCTCACGGTGCCCTCTCCCTTCTCAAACTTCATCTTCAGGTTGTTGAGTGGCACTCTGGGTTTTTCATAAGATGCACGAGGGCTGGTTGGAACTTGCTGTTCAAGCTTTTCAAGACTTCTACTGTGTGTCAGCCCATCCCTGTCCATCCCTCTCTGTTCTTCACCTTCTGCAGCTGCTGACAGCTGCCGGACCAGACTGGCTGTGCGTTGACCTCCCTGATCGCTCAGTGGGCCGGGGCTCTTTAGTGGAGGACAGTGCTCGCTGATAGAGGCAGGCCTGGTCAGGGCGGGAGGCCTGGAGCGAGAACTGGACTGGCTGCTTGGAGGTGGAACAGAAGAAGGCTTGTTCTTGTCGACGCTTCCTGCTTGTTCCCAACGCTTCTTCAGAGCACTGAGGTTGCCTGATCGGAGGGAGGTTGTTGCGCTCTCAAAAGACTGTGAGAAAATGAGAAAGACAAGAAAACAATGTAGTTATGAGTATGTTGTGCTTAATATAAAATGAAAAGATTTACTCTCCATCTAGACTAAATTAGTAAGCATAAGTATTTCCACTTGGCAGCATGGCATGTACTGCATTAGCCATACAGCTTCAGCCTCAGTTCAATCCAATGGAGTAAAGGAAATGCCTGAATCTGAACTTGGCTTTATGGATAGATTAGGCGAACAGCTGTTCAAAGTTGGTCCAGGAAATAGATGCTATGCTGTGGCTGCAGAGGTCTTAACGACTGGCTCAAGATGGAGATAACAGAGCTGAGGCTGCAGGCAGATTGTTCAGCTGCATTCCTGTCCACATGACAATTTCACCTTTCCAAAAAAACACTGAGGATGGCTCTGTTAGTGACAGCAGAGGAGCAGCAAACAGCATGAAAGAACAACAGGAGGCACACTACTGCCAGCGGGAACTTCCTTAATTACAAAAGAGGAATGACACATTGAAAAAAAAAAGGGGATCTGGGCGAGAGAATAAATCAGCCGTGTTTAAGTAAACTAATTAACTCGTAAATCACACAGAGAAACGTGAACTTTTGTTTGAAAGCTTCCTGGCTGATGCCTGGTCAGTACTGAACATTTAAACACTGGTATGATGGTATTAAACTGTTTATTAAAAACTAAATATTTTCAACCTATTTCAGAAATGATAAGTAATAAACACACTATAAATAACCAAAATACTTTACAACCTCAGCCTGAGTACATCAAGTGAATCAAATACACAAAGTTATATTAACATGCAGGCAGACAAACTAAATAACAAAGAAAAGAAAAGAGAAATAAGAAGTAGAGAGAATTGAACAAAAGGGGCAAATCCCCAACGGGAGACAAAAAAAACAGAAGCACAATTACTGTCTTTGTGAGGAAAGTCCAGGGTGAATGGAAAGAACTGGACAGTGTCGAGATTGTTCCCCATTTTTCAAGCAAAAAGGAAAAAAAAAAGAATAAGCAACCTTTGTGAGTGCGAAGAAGTGGCCGAGTTGGATTTAACCACAACCAGACAGCAAGGAAAGTGAGAGTCCTTTGGTTGGTCGTTCTTCACAGATCAGCGTGCTGAGAGAGGCACAGCTCTCCAAGATGTTAGCGGCTACACACAATCTACTTGTAAGCGCTGGTCCAACCCCTTTAACACCAGCAAAGTGAAAGAGAGAGAGTCAGAATACCCAGGAAACCAGAGCAGGAAATGATACATTCAGGGAAAAGTTAACTCTTTGTTCACTGCTTGGACTTTTTTCTGCTCATGAGTGACTTCTGACGATGCTAGCAGTGAAAACTTAACAGACTAAATGGGTGTTGTAGAGGCGGTGGAGAAAATGGCACAAAATGTAGAACATAAAACAAAGTGGAACTAAAAACATGGAGATTAAAGGTCAACCACCACTTAAATAAAATCATGTGGAGGAAATTAGTCATAACTGAATCTAGAGAATTATAACAGTGTTTTTTTTTTTTAGCTGAGCTCAGACAATCCTTTCTTGATAAAAATGCTATGATGACAGACCAGGCAGTTCTCTAACTTGAGTCCAGATCAGAGGAGCTACATCATTCAATACAATTTCATTTTTGACTTCACATAAAATTGCAAAGGTTGTCCTAAGGCAACACTGACAAAAATCTACTTCCTCAGATTTCAGATAATTATATCTCAGTATGATCAACAAAATAAAATTACAGAAGCTAATTACAAGTTACCAGAAACCAAGCTGAAGTCCAAAAAGCGGAAGTTTCAACAATTTGTGTCTCTACATTATATTCAATTTATTTAATGGGATAATCATTTAACGGTTGTGTTCGGAAAAATTCCCCCTTCCCCCTTCCCCCACACACTCACACATACACACTCACACACTTAAACAGACAGATGGTCTTTTTACGCTACTCATTCAAACTTGGCTCAGACACATGAGGACACGAGTGTAATCCACAAATATTTTAACTAGACTTCTGTGTCCAAGTAAACGTGGCACCAGCTCATACAGTCACATACTGGTGGTTGCAGAAAGTTGAAAGATCAACAAATTAACTCAAATGAATCTGGCTAAAATGTAAATTAGTGCAAATCATGGTTAACCAAACAACTTAAACTTGCAGTGCTTGATAGAAATTAAGCTCAGTTCATTACAGCAACATTAAATCTAAGTAGCACGGAAAAGTAGTGTTCACCTAGTAACAATAAATAAACTATTGTTATTGCCATTAACAACCAGATTATTAAACAAACACCAAGGAGACTAACAAGTTTCTTTTTTTAACCAGTTGGCTTGCATACATCCAAGTGTATCACACACAACCACAGCAGTATTACCTTAAATTTCTTCATGGTGTTTGTTGATCAGTTACTTATTTAATCTCAGTCCTCAGGTTTTGTTTATCAGTCTTTCACACTGACAAAGCAGCTAACCTACAATTGGAGCCACAGGGAGCATTGCAAGGGGATTACACTGAAGCTGGATTATGGGTTTGATAGCCTGCCCATCGCAACAAGTGGCCAATGAGAGGTCAGTCAGGATGAGACATTTGGCCCAGACAGTGTGTTGGCATGGTGAGTGTGTGTGTCTCATCCCTGCATGCTGCAATTAGTTTAGTACCACTTGCACCTACTGAGCAAATGAAGCGAGACATGGAGCATAAACAACCTTCATTTAGTTACGTGGTAATCAAGATGCTCTCGACATGAGCTGTCATACACTGAAAACTGCAAATTACAGTTTATCTACTTAACTGCTTACTACATTTGTGACATCTACCCTGCTCCAAAGAGAAATACTTACTCCTTTTTTCTTCTCTGCACCTGACTCTTCAGCAGCTCTCTGGTACCTAAGTGAGGAGGAAACAACAGTGACCTCTTGTGACTCAAAACAAAAAGTAGTGTGAAGACTTCAGTATGTAAATTTAAAAAAAAAAATACATGGGTTTGAAAGTTTTGTTTTTGTATTTTATTTTGAAAATTTTACTCTACTATAGCTTTCAGATTGGTTAGATAAAGGTTAAATTTAATATCAATTGTATTTTTTATGATTTCATTGGGTATTCTCTATGTATTTTAGACAAGCACTGTGTAGTACAAACAATAACTCATAATTCGTGAGGTTTTGTTCACATTTACTTTCAGTGTATTATTAACTAAACCAAATGTGAGGAATGTTTTCCAGTGGCAGAGAAGAATCAGACTCACTGCCATCACAACTAAAATCCATCTCAGAGTTTAACATGTTCACACTACAATTAAAACCAGGTTAAAGAAAAAACAAAACTGTACTCACCTGTAAATGTATCCTGAGTCTATTGAATGAGTGAGTGTGTGAGTGAGTGAATGGTGTATATTATATGAATGCAGCATTGGATTATTGTTTTATTGAATTGTATTGGACGGTTGTTTTAAATGATGTATGCTTTTTTTACTGTACGACAATGTGGTGGAAGAGCCCAACAGGGGACTGGAGTTAAAAATTAGCTACAAACTCTATATGCATCACGTTTGTCTGCATTGTCCCTATCAAATAAATAAATAAATAAAAGAAACAGAACACTTTGTCGATCCCACAGGGGAAACTGGTTGTACTAAATGGACTAAATACCAGTTTGACCTTTAAATAAAGCTTGACAGACAGGTATATAATACAGGAACCTTTCTCATGTAGCAATGTATTTAGTATTCAGTATAATATTAACTTGTAAAATGTTCAGTTTCCACTTGAAAAACTCCATTTAGCAGCAAACATCACTGATTACACAATGTTACTCACTTGGAGAAACGTTCTGCGATGGCGTTGTTTTTCCCTCGGCCACTGATAGACAGCTCCTTCGCGGTGATACGCAAGGACTGCGTCACCCAGGACCTTCGATTGAATGGACCACTTTCCATCTTCGCCAACTACTGGAAAACCTGCAACACAAACACACACATTAAATATAATCAATAATACAATTCTCCACTTCTAAAAACCAGGTCAGGGATGTGATATATTATATCTGTTTGATTGTCACCTCATTTTGGATCTATATGCAATTAATACCAACAAAAAAGACCCAAATTCAATGAAGAATTTTTTTATTCTTACAGCAGCAAGGTTGTTTTTTTTATGCAATAGTGATAATCCTACTGACACTACAGCTCTCGACATGTCCAGACTGTTGAGAAAGTCGATGACGGTGTCGCGGTGCAGAACAACTGCCTTCTGTCTGTGATCACTCATTTGCAAGTTGCTCTCAGTCAGTTTACGTCTTGTCAAACCCCCAACTACCTGGCATACATACCAAAGCTTACACAGACATACAGTTATGTGTGCAAACACAAGTCAACGTGTTCAAACTTGTACTTAAGCTCATGCCGCTTGATTGCAAAGATGGAAACACTATGCTGAGAGTGAGCACATTATCATTATGAGAGGACAACTCACCAGGGCAACATTCACAGATGACCAGAGTACAGCAGAGCACCACAACCACACAGAGCAAAACACATATATACGCACACTCCTTCATGAATTAATAACCAGACAAACGCCATACTTTACTGAGTACTAACTGACCTCTGGTAGGTTTTCAGGCTTGCAGGGATAAACTAGCAAAATGTCAGACCAGGAGTCCCTCCTTCAGACACCAACCATAAAGTGAAATCACTGCTGTCTACAGATGATATATTCAGTAATCATTTATCTTCTAATCTGGGCCTTTTCACTCAGGTGCACCTATTACATCATCACCCAGATGCAAAGCAATACGGGCGACAAGTAGGGCGAGGACTTTGGACTGGACTTCAACATAGTCCCACTCTGAACACTAAATAAAAAAAACAAAAAAAACAGTCAAATGCAAGTACTTTTCTTATGATCGCACCCGTCGTATCAATGTGTAGAAATGCAATTATTCATTGTGCATACAACAAACTGACAATATGTATTTCTATTTAATTATATGTAATTGTTTCAATTTACTGTCATGGTGGCATTGCAAGGCCCTGACCTTTTGTGACTAGTGTTTGGATGTATTGATTGATTGACTGATTGATAAATTGATTGATTGCTTTGGTATTATAGAAACACAACTGGATAAAACAAAATTTTACTGGATTATGCAGGTGTACAGCAGTTTGGCCGACCACGCTGTCTTTTAAAGTGCTCTATAAATAAAGTTGAATTGAATTGAATTGTGTTGGGGTTTCTAGAAAAGGGGACCCAATGATTAACACAAGAAAAAAATAAGTTAAACACAATACAATATTATGAAAGACAGTTCACAGGTAGAGTACTTTAATGAGGTTGACTTATATCTGAATAGCTTAAGGCTATTTAGCGTTGCTACAACTTTGGAGGCCTGACAGGCAGGTTACTTGCAGGATGTCAGGGGATTGGAGCCCATTCCTGCATGACCTGACTGAAAGACGGGGACACACCCTGGACAGATCACCAGTCTGCCACAGGGAAAATACTGGTAGACTGAGTTTAAAGCTGCCAATCCACCTGTTTTGCATATCCTTAAGCTTTAAATGACTGAAGAAACCCAGCGCCAATAAAATAACAGGAAGGCCAAAACAAGAGACAAACACAACTCCTTTGAGCTATATGTGTCCAAGGTGAATATAGTTCAGGGTTGGTGTTACCTTCATGTCAATAGTAACACTACAAATGTTTAAGATTTAAAGAAAGCGTGTTAGGGCCTTAGGTGTGTTTACTGCATGTGAAAACAATCCTAGATTCTGACTTTGGTTGGGAAGGCTGAAAGTAAAATAATAAACTCTTTCAAAAATACTGTGTAATTAAGAAGCTAATATTGTAGTCACCTTTATTGATTGTCATCAACCGTATAATCTTTCATCAGTGGCCACAACCAGGTCAGGATGAAATAAAAGATTCTTTAATTTCAGTAAAACTCAACAACTCATAGCTTTACGTCTCAGTACAATATCATAATACATTGACTGATTTGAAAAGTGGAACCTTGAAATCATTACAAGTAAAATGATCATCTAAAAATCACAGATTAGACCCACTTGTTATCAGTGAAACACTGGTTTACTGATCTTTGACCATCACTTAAAGTTAAGTTCTCCTTAACAACAAGTAACAAGCACAGTGTGTAAACACAGTGTGAGTCATAAATAAGGAGGAGTCCACACTGCTTGACATTTAATTGACCAACGAGGTAATTATTCCTAAAAACAACAGCACAATGAGAAAATAATAATAGAAGTCTTAAGAGTCAGTCGTGAGGTATGCAAAGGAAAACAGACATGACATAAAGACTGGCAGCGCTGCTCCACGGCCAAAATGTCATTTGAAGAACTTTAATTACAGGAGTATCAGTAAGCGCTTGGTAAAGCATGCTAACGACTTTACACGGAAAACAAAACAAACTAATACATATGTAGGTATATAACTTAGAATAAGTTATTATACGAGGTGAATTTAGACTGATACGTATAGTGAATAAGCCTATAATACAAACTCTGCAGCTGGACTGGTTTGGCATCGATTAACTCAGACACAGCGAGTTCTCTATGACAAGAACTGAACATGCGCACCTGCGTTTATATTAAATTAATTCACTAAATCTGAACAATTTCACACTCACTCAAGACTTCAAAAGACATAATTCTGAGACTATTTATTAAAGTTATTTAGGTATATTTCAGTGTCCTTGCTTAGAGTTTCGTCTTACCTGTACGAACTTCCGTGGAGTCACTCTTTTTGTGAAACCTGCGAGACACCTGACACTCGCCGCTGCCGCTGCGTCACCGCCCGGTGTGGACAGACAGGGGCGGAGTCACCACAAAGGTGTCGTGGGAGTGGAAGAGCCTAGTCACGTGACTTGATGCACCAATGACCTTATGTATTATATTACCCCTACCTGGTACATTTATGTCTGTGTGTGTATGGTGCGGCTGCAATGCCGCCCACCAAAATTCCTGAGAACAGCAAGCTCTACTCCCTCTCTCTGCAGGTGGAGAGGAATGAAAGAAAGTCAAGGAAGAAGACATGTTGAACAATTTAGGTTTTTACATTACAGTGTAAACTAATATTAGTCATTATTTTGATAATTATGACCATGACACAGAACTTTGCACGTAAAAAATGGTATTCAAAGGCTTTAATAAATAAAACCAAACCAATGAGGTGACATATTATTGATACATTTAAATGCTCTTTAGCCAAGGGTGGCAATCACAGACTGAGTATAGAAATTGACGAAGCAATTGTGATGTCACCCATTGGTTTGTGGACTCATATTTTGAAGCTGGGACATAGGCTTTTGCACATTACCATGTTGCTTCTTTAGAGCCAGAAGTAACCATATTTGGATATGAAAGGAGGAGTGAGGAGGCGGGTCTGAACCTTGAACCCAAGGTCACAATATTGATCTTTTTGATGCCTAACTGTCTAATGAGATCAGAATGACTTGCAGAGTTTTTTTGGAGTCAGCCTTTAGTGGCCATCGGGAGTATTGCATTTTTTTGTATTTCCACATTGGCCTCATTTTAGAGCCCCACTTGCTTCGTCCATTTCTGTATACTGTCTATGGTGGAAATACAGGGACATGTACCATAAAAAAAACAACTTATAATTGCCTGCAGAGCAACAGCAGTGTGTACCTTGGTGAGATCTTGCAGTATTAATAGTAATAGGTAAACAGGCTGTGTCACTCCAAGCTTCTTTGAGTGTTTGCATGAGATTTGCCTTCTAAATAAGACCATCTGGATGGTCTAGAAAGAGGCAGATCGTGGCTTTAATTTAAAGACCATGTTTTGTTCCCGTGTTGGCAGGCACTTTGTTTAAGTCCTTGAGTTCATGAGCAAGGCAGTGTCTCTTTACTGCCCCAAGGCTGTTGTCAGTGAGCTGAACTGATCACTCTGAACTGGAGCCAAGCATTTAAGTTAGTAAGGTCAATGACGGAGTAGTTTTTCAAGTTCACTTAAAAGTGAAACTATGACTGTATGACTTCAGAGGAGCATTTCTATCAGCTTAGTTGTCTACTGAAGTGATATCATAAACCACACGAAACAAAGCATGATTCTTTTAATTTAAAAGAAATGAATGATGTCATATTTTCAAACTGACAATAGCACAGTGATAGGCACTCAAAGGACTTGACATTACACAGATCAGTTGTCAGGGCTGATAAGTCCACCACATAAAGACTACTTGGCTGATATCCTGTACTTTTTTTGCATTCCTTAAACATTCAGTAAAATAGACTGAACTCTCACAATTTACATGTTACACAACAGATTATATTGCATATTGGGAAAATAATGGATGGGAGAAGAGGAGTGTTTTGGGCATAGCCACATATTAATGTCACTTGATGTATGAAAATAAAACAATAACAAAGCTGTGTAAAGAATATGAAATCCAAATCCACAACATTCATATAGGGTGTGGATCTTTATTGTCACTGCACAGTAGTTTTAACACTGCACACAACTGAATTACATTTACACTCTGATCACACAGATCCCCAATCAATATCAAGAACAAGAACCAATAACTTTAGAATGAAGTACTCAGTAATAGAAAAAAGTTCGAACATGTATTGCCTTTTTAAAAGAAAAATGACAACAAATAATAATTGAGGTGGATTATTATATTATTTTGTCTAAGATGAAGGCCGTCTGTTAATATTGATGACAGTGGGTGTGCTAATGGGTATTGGATTTAAAGATACTTGTGAAATTACTAATTGTCTCATCAATCATATTCTCTACATATTCTGCCATTTTTCTGGCTGTACTGTAGTGATTTCCCCTATCTCATATCCATACATAAAATAAGATATTAATGGATGGGGGAGGGGAGTGTCACTTAAAATATGTTAACAATATGGAGTCAGTGTTAAGATTATTAGCTCCATGGATATGTGAACAACCACCACAGTAGCCAATGATTTCCCAGTATGTAATACAGCTCTAAAAAGAGCTATACAAAGGACTGTTTTGGTACCTTATACTAATTCACCAGATTGATGTGAGCACCTAAACAAAGAAGAAACAAGAAATAAGTCACAAAAACAAATCAGTACTGAGACAATTGACGATTACGTCATCACCCATACACGACAGGAGCTTTCTAATTAAATTAATTTATCTATCTAAGAATAAAACACGACAATACTTATACAATGGTGATAATTAATGATATAATTCACTTAAGACGAACAGGGCAAAAGACTAGCAGTGGATTGAGCCACTACAACCTCGCCTGTATGTCTGCACGTCCCTGTTTTCTGTCATTTTAAGTGTTCACTCCTTTTTTCATCTGCGTCTTTTCAGTCGTGGTCTGAATCTGCTGCAAACTGGGGGAGGCCAGCAACACAACAACAACAGCAACATATAGCCACATAACGCTGAGTGGGCGTCAAATCTCCACATCTGTGAATAAAAAAAACAATGGATTAACAGCTTCTCTGTGCTCTCTCTGTGCTGATAAAAGAAGATGACCCTTTTCTGTTCGCCTGAGGAGGCTCTGCCGCTGCTGCTGCTGCTGCTGTGTGGGGGAGTGGGTTAGATCCTGTGGCGTTTCCTCTGTTTGTAAACTACACGGCACCGAAAACGTCGGCCGAGTGAAGCAGAAAGGTAGGTACAAAATACCCCATCGTTTTTCTTACGTGCTCGGTGGATTTTAACCGTGCATTGCAGCGATCGGCTATTCCGTGTGAAAAATGCATGCTCGGAGAAGCCAGTAAAAAGGATTTAGATGATATTACAGCGTCAACGTTGGCCATTGCTCGCTAACAAATGTTAGCATCGGGAGGGGGAGGCTCTCGGAGGCAGCGACGGCCATCACGAACGTCTTCATCGCTCAGTGTTGTCTTGAGCTTGTGTTTTACAGTAAGGCGAAAAGATTAATCGATCCAGGTTGCAGGATATATATATTGTCGTCGAGCGGTTTTTATTTTAAACCAGGTGGGGTTCACATTTGTTCGGGTGCTAGCTGTAGTGGGCGAGGGCGCCAGCGAGCAGCTAGCTTGTTCAACATCAGCACAACTAACGTTAGGTTGGGAGGCAGTGTGAAGGCCACTTCTGCTAATACTGGGTAAAAATGACGATTATTTTCAAAGCAACGTTATTGCATTTTCTTCTTTGTCATCTCGCACGAAGTCAGCTGATAAAATCAAACCATGTGGCGCAATTGTTTAGTTTTTTAAAATTAGCAATAGACGACGTTAGCCGTCCGCTAGCTGTCTGATTTTCTAGCAACGTAAGCTAACGTTAGTGAACCAACGCTAATGGCGAAAGCATTGTAGAACTAAAGTGTATATTTCTGCTTCTAGTATTTATGGTGGCACACAGGCGTGAATGTTATCTTCTAACATTGTTGGAATAAATAATCAACGAAGCCAAAAATCTAACGTCTTCAAAATAATTAATTTAGTAAATTAATGGCCTCCTCCTAACAGTCCAGTTAACAAACCTCATGTCATAATGAAAACGCACGTTTTTAATGCACCCGATTATCATAGCTGCTGATCCAGACCTTTTCAGTTTTATATACGTAGAGATCACAGCTTTTTTAATTAGTATTCCCCTTTCAGCAGTACACACAGATTCACTTTGACTCAATGATTCCACACAGGGCTGCGTTTTCTCAATGATGCATTTTAAAGTTATTGAGGTGTGCTGGTTTTTTTTTTATCTTGGATGAAAAGCTTTCAGGTGGTATCAATGAAAACATCAAACAAATGCACACAGAAAACACAAAATTTTGTATGTATACAAACAGTGTTCATGCAG